>JAHWFP010047609.1:0-11873 GCA_023313725.1 Lithobius niger | reverse complement strand
ACAACAGGAATCTGCGCCTGCCCCAAATACAGGCAAGGATCTGGGTGGGTTCAATCCTTACCGAAATTTCCGTTAAAATTGATGGAAAGAATATATTCCCCCACCTTTCAATAGGCTAATCAGTTGTCAAGCTAGTTCTTAAAAACCAAAAACTGGGAACTAAAATCCAAGATGGTGCCTATTTTCCTTTCGCAAGCACATCGACTTACGCATTTTCCTGTCTTTGAACGCCATTTTCTTAAACTGTGAGAGACAGACAAAAAAGTGAATACACTTTTTCATGCAGAATTTAACTGGCTACAATTTCCTATCATGTTATAGTTTACAAATTGTTGGTAGACAGAGTTATTTAGGAAAAATCGAGAATTGGGAACTAAAATTCAAGATGGTGGCTGGATCCCAAGGAGACTTTTAGTATGTTTAACTGGAAGCCCTAACAGACATTTTTGGAAAAAAGAATAAACCTTTGAAATTAATGTATACCCCCCAATTTTGAGCTCCATTGACTGGACTAAACCACGCACCACGGCTGTTTGTCGTGACGTGTGTGTCACATGACTGGACTAGTCCATTCAGACGGCTAGAGCTCCGCTGTTCTCATTCGTCAGTGGCTCACTCATGATGACATCACGGCCAACAGCCGTGGCTTGTGGTATAATTTCACCAAAACTCCACCAAAATTGTTTTACTTACGTCACGTGTCATCTTTAAATTAAGCTGTCATCGATTTATTTATTTATTTGGTTGAAAGGCAGGTGATTTTATGTTTATCCTTAAAACTGTTTTTAGATTCAAATGCAAGTGTCAACTAACAAGGTCTTAAGCAAAGTTTGCTCCTACGGAACCAATTTCCCTACTCTTCAGTATTCGGTAAGTTGCGTTTTTTTTTTTATGAGAAATAAAATGACTTGGATTATATATTGCCAGGAAATCGAACTTTTTTCCCAAGGCGTCTCGTTACATCAGCTTCTGATGTTGCCTAGCTATTAGTTTGGCATCCGTAGCTGATGCTTAACAAAATAGTTGGAATTTGCAGTTTTAACACTAGATATAATTTAATTTGTAAGATCGCAATTACCCGGCCAAACTAGAGATGCTGTAATGCATGTATTTTCCATTGTGTGTTCTGTGGTGTGTAGGCATTAATTCAAAATACTTTTCGTAACTACATCCCTAGATCCCTAGTAGCACAAAATCCCCTACTTCTGTGACGCGATTTTCAAAAGCATGGGGTTTTCTGGTCTTCTGGGGGATCCGTCATGTGGTGCCAACCGCCAATTTTGAGGAAGTCTTCTGTAAGTGCCTTTTTACTTTAGTGAAGTATTCTCTATTTCAGAGAATTTCCTCAGTAGCTGCTTACTTTAAAATGCCGAACCCGCTTTCGTGCTGGCGTGAAATTAAAACCTTTTCTTTTCTGTGCCAGTATGGGCTGGTTTTTGCTACCTAGTGGTTAAAACTGGTGTTTACCTTGGTTTACCATCCCGGCAAAAACTGTTTGGCCCCTTTGGCCAAAAATATGGCAAAAATCTACTTAAAGTCAAATTTAAAAAAATGTCCTACAATAATCAAATATTGGCAAATTATAAAAGCTGCATTTGAAAACGTCACACATAGTGAATATGAATTTATTTATCTTTCATATGTTTATTTTCACAGTAAAGATATTCTTTTCATAATATCGATGCAAATGTATGCAATCGATTAAAATTTGCGTAGATAGTGTGAGAAGAATATCTTTTACAGCAAAAATAAGCGTACGAAGCGACTTGCTGGTTTTGCCAGTATTAGCCGGTAATAACTGATAAAAACCACGTTTTTACCACTGTCCCAGCAAAAACCCAACCATGTTCTGCACCGTGAAAAAAAAAAACAGTTCAGCCAAACATCTCGTAGCGAATCCTTTCCCCATAATGTATATCATTTCTACACAGCAATAAACTCGTATCCCCAGATAAATTCTGAGTTTATCTCAGACATGAACAAATTCATAACTTTTAACCGATACATAACTTTTGATTGAAGGTTCTGGACAGCCATGTTGAATATACTAGAACTGGGTGGCAAGGAATTACAGCTGTCGGATTTACCCCTGTGAAACTATGTTTCTTTTCTTCTGGAAAAGCCTGGCTAGTAACTTTATTTCTTGCTCCAGAAGAATTCACTTTCATTGATGTGGATGTGATAAATACTGAAATAGTCAACGGCCTTCTGTCCAAACTAACTCGTCAAGGTGGATTCCTTTTCTGCTCTGGCATGGAACCAAGTGAAATCAGTAAGCTATATTACAATTTTTTTTAATACGTTGTCTGAAACTTTTAATTATCTTATTGGCTAAATAAAAGGATTTGCTTTTAGGTTCTACTTCAAAACTTCATAAGGATGTGGTAATAATAAACACAAACACTGTTTGGGGTATTTCCCAGAACCAGTGAAGGCTCCTCTTCAGACTAGACAATTGGGAATGGGCAGATAAGCAAATTGTACCTCACTGAGCAATTATTTGTGGCAATGAAAGAGAGTTGCTGAAGCATCACCTGTCAGGAAATTGAAGAGGACCCGGCCTTCTTCAAATTATTCGATAAATCGCCTGACCCCCAAAAGCCTAAATAGACGCTGCACGAATATTGCTATGGAAAGAAAAGCACAACGCAAATAACTTCGTCGACTAGCCAGCAAAGTCAACAGTTTTCAGGTAGGCTATGATCTTTTAAATAACACAAATTGATGTAAATGTGTGAGGGAAATGAGCTAAACAGAATGGTGCTGCACTTTTTTTAACATACTTGCTATTGTAGAAGGACCTTTCTTTACTAGATTTTAGAATTGAAAACTATTGACCCTGTCCAATACAGCTACGTTCCGATTGAAAGGCTGTTTTAAATCAGTTGTTTTTTAAATCAGCTATTTTTTCCTGTTGAGGTTGACTTAGAGTATTTTTTTATGTTTCATTAGAATAGTTACACTTACAAGCATAGTGACAGACTACCTAGTGGGCACAAGCGACTGGCTTGGAAACATTAGGATTTTCACAATCCCCCTTCCCACTTCTTTGCGACGGCAAGATATAAAGCTATACAATTCGAGGAATGTTGTAGTGCAAAGTCAGGGAAATTAGGGTTGCTAACTTGTATAAAAAAATATCGTAGTTGTGTCCCCCACTTCCCTGGTAGAATTTCCTTTTTTTTTGTCTTCCCTTTTGACACCTGCCACAAAAATAGAACACCTGCTACCAAAACATGTCATTTTGTTTTGCAACACGAGAATTGTGAATGTAAACCAAACAATCGAGGCCATCACATTTCGAATCACTTAACGAATTACTAGTACTTGCCAGTAATGAATGTTGCTCCAGTATAAGACAATGTACGTATATGTATGCCCGAATGAAACGGCTACGAAATTGGATTTTCGTAAACTAATTTTAAGCTTATCCACCTGTCCGTGTGCAGTCTGTGAGCGGCGCTAGACAGGGTAGTGAGTGACAACAACAGAGCTCAGAAAAAAATGATGTGGTTGGCAAGAACTAGCCAAGTGTACGAAAGTAGTATCGTAGCAACCCTTCCAAACGTCACTCGGTAATCCTTAGCCACTTGGTCGGTAGCACTCAAAATCAACTCGATTTTAGCATTTTTGGTATATATGTGATGACTCCTTGAATATGTAAAAACCTGGCTGGCCTGGTCAACCTGCTCCAAATTTATTTATTGCGTAGATAGCTTAGTCATTCTAAGCAACTCACGCAATGGAAACATTTGGAAAAAAAAATTCACTAAAACTACTAACGTAAATGAGGAGGAATTTGCAGACGCAAACAATATAATTGAAACCGAACGCGCGGATGTGCAGAACAATGAAACTCCCACTACCCTTGCCATCGAAGGGGCAGCTACGAAAAAATCTCCAATGAACAACGAACAGCATAGGAACTTGTGGCAGACCCATAACGAGGTACTCAAAAAATTATTCCAAAATTCAACACGTAGATACACACTCTTCTAAACAAACAATAATTAATTTTACTCGCCTTTTTTCAGGAGACAGACATATACAAAATTAACAAAAACAATGTTTCGTCCATAGTGAGAACTTTTCATACAGCAAATGGAGTAGAAAAATTTGTTTAAAAAGTGGTCGAAAACAAAAGTTCACAGAGGCACAAACACGACAGATGCTCGATTACGTTCAAGCTAATAATGAGGTTCGTTTGAAAGACATTCAGTCATATGCAGTGCATCAGTTTCACACTGAAAACTTCTCCTTATTCATAATCAACAAAATACTGAAGAAAAATAAATATTTCAAATACTACTTTAATAAGCCGTGGCATGAATAAATAGCGCCCCCCCCCCACCATTACACTCTTTGATAGAAAACGTAGACCAAAGTCTACTTTATTGTACGAATATTTTTTCTTGCTTTGTGAATGTACGGTTCTACACAAAAAAAGTTATGAC
This sequence comes from Lithobius niger, assembly GCA_023313725.1. Lineage (NCBI taxonomy): Eukaryota > Metazoa > Arthropoda > Chilopoda > Lithobiomorpha > Lithobiidae > Lithobius > Lithobius niger. Next base: position 7,419 of record JAHWFP010047609.1, on the reverse strand, counting down.
AAAAATATCGCAAACAATTTTTTCCAAGGATTTTTGCCTTCCTCTGACTCAAGTTTTTTTAGGGTCACCCAACCGGTATTTACGCCTCTCTGACTATAAGAATGTTTTTTTTTTGTCTTTTTTCATCGCATTTTCTATATAAGTCTAAGGTATCAGTGGGCAAGATATAGCCCCAAGTAATCGAAACCAGGGCACAGTATGCCGGTTGAATCATCCCATTGGCTGAAGGTCAACTAAAACTCATTTATGTAGATGAAACTGGTTTCAACCAGCATCTTTGCCGGAGGCGTGGGCGCAACATAATTAAACAAAGAGCCACTGTAACTACCCCAACGAACAAACGTTTGTCGATATATTGAATATATTGATTTGTTTGGCCATTTCAGAAGATGGTGTTGATCAGCTGACATCTTTTAACAATCAAAAACTTGCCACATTCCTGTCAGCAATTATTTACCAGCTTACAGGTCAAGCGATCTTTATCATGGACAACATGCCATTTCACCATTGCATAACCCATAAGACTGTGGAGGCTGCTGGACATGAGCTAATTTGTTTGCCTCCCTACAGCCCATTTCTTAATCCCATAGAAGAAGCAAATGTGAGGTGCCAGAGTGCCCAAGACCACCCATCTTTGCTCGCAGTAATTAGGGAAGCCACATGCAACCATCACGGTGGCAGACTGCAGGTAATGGATATACCACAGTCGACAGTTTTTGCTGCCATCCATTTCATGGTCCGAATTCATGGCGACCTACCTGTGGGATATCATGCAGAACCCAGAGAATGAGTTCCCAATGAAATGTTTCTTTTTTCCTAAATTTTTAAAGTTACATACATTACAGGGATGATAATAATTTAGCCATAAAAATTTCAATGAAATTAATTACACTGAATTTTCAATACTTTATGAATATTTCTTAAAGTTCAGTAATTAACAATCACTTTTTCTAAGTTCGAAATCTGTAATTTTCGTAATCCTTGACTAACTGTAAATAATGACAAATTGTATAGAAATCATTTAAGAAAATGCTCTGTAATTCTTCAACGAAGGTTGCAATCTAAGTTTCCAACTTACTGTTAAGTAACATCCTTGTATTTGTTAACCATTAAACTATTTTTGATTCTCCTCGATTTCTTATTATCTAGTCATGCTAAATTTATTTTAATTTTTTAGTGTTAAAGCAAAGTGCACAAGTGTTAAATCAAAATGCAAACGTGTTAAAGAAAGTACAAACATGTTAAAGCAAAGCGTAAACCAAAGTCTAAAAACCCGTAATTGCAATTTAGCAATACTTACTTATTGTACAGATGGTGAAAAGTCAACATGTTTTAATACTGTTCTCAAGGAGTTTAAACTAGGCTTAGGCTGCTCTTTAGTTTCCTTGTTGTTCGGCAAGCAGCGTACTTTTGTGTTAGGACAGCTTTGTGCTTTTAATGATTGGAAAATCTGTGTTCCAACTGAGCTGGCAGGCGAAAGTATTTTGATTATATTTTCTTTTCGGCACTGGGTCCCCCGCTTCTGTTGTGACCAGACCAGACGCGAACGGAGAAGGAGAACTTCCTTCAACTCCCGCCAATGAAGCCAAGCGTGTCCAGTTTAAACGGACTTGGTGCCAACAGATGGAGAACAAAAGAGTTCTAGAAATGAGCAGGCAGGCCTGAATGAATTGCATAGCCATTGCCTTTCACCAGCCCCTCGAGATTTCTAGTAGGGAGGAAACAACCTGGGCAACTCTGGTAAAGACAATTTTCCCATTTTGCAATTAAGCCAGCAGCTTGAGAAATACACTAGGCTTTATTTTATAATAAATGTGGAAGGCATTCCTTTACCATGCCTTACAGACAAGGGAAGCGCAGGAACACTTGCCATACAGAGTATTGCAGACTCTATTATTTTTCAACAAGTAGGAAATTGTAAGCTAGAAACATTCCAACAACCTTTACAACTGATTGGTGTTAGCAGGTATAAAATTAGTGCCACTTATCAACTTACTGCAAGTCTTGAAATGCAATTTTTCTACAATTATTGATTTTATTGTCATTGCAGATGGAATGTTTGGAGATGCTGAAACGGTACAACGGTACAATTTCTTGTAAAACAAGCAGGATAAAGTTATTTTAAACTGATCCGATATTTTTTTGACAATAGGAAGTCTTCATTTGAGGTTAAGCACCTCAGCCTATGTTGCTAAAGAACTTTACTTTTGTAATAATGAAATTATTGACGAGGCAGATTATGTCCCTCATGATAATAGCTACATTAGATGTTGATCATACCGTAAATCGTGTATTAAAAGCCCAGTTGGGAGCTAAACCCCACCCCTTCAATCTTCGTTTTTTTGCTACAAAATTAACTAAAAGCATCTAATAAGTTGTCTACCACAACACTACATAATTAATTTTTTATTACAGTAGTGCTTTTAACAATAATTAGTGGTAGACCAGTGACTAGGCAACTACTGTGCCCTAACCTAAATTATCCAAACTAAGTACCTTTAACAGTAACTTGGGATTGGGAAAATAACATAGATGACATTATTTCACAGTCTGTAACATGACCCTGTGTAACCCAAAAGGTTTATTTCTTCTCTTCAACATTATTGTCCTTGAATTCAGTAGTTTAGTTTTCTAAATCTCCTAACTTAAAATTTATGTTTATGGCAAGGATTACAAAACGATGTATAGCTGAATGGATCAGGATGGAGCTCTCAAAACAAGGTCATCAATCATAGTTCAGCAGTAAATAATGACTTAGTCATATTGTAGCCTTCAGCTGAAATTTAAAATAAATAGGAATATGTTTTATTAAATGGGAACAAAATAAATTAATACTGCAAAATTAATGAAATTAGATATTCTCAAATAAATTTATTAATTTACTGCAGAGAACTCGGAGTTAGGAAATAATATATACACCATAGATTAGATATCGGCAGTTGCACTAGCGGACGACTAGATCCGGGCAAATGTAATTGACAATTGAGATTAAAAAAATTCGGCATTTAAATTTTCATTTTCCAAAATCGTGAAAGCCAAATAAAATTCCGTTCAACAAACTTTATTACTTAATAATACCGTAATAATAATATTTACACTTGACTTGGTTAACTTACTAAATGACACATACAGTTTTACTGGCAAAGGTGCACCTTCCAGATGACCACTTGTGAAGCTACTGCTGGACTTGAGTGCAAAGCTACCTTGCTTTACGAGCGATCTGAAAAGACTATTGCAATTCGAATTTATTGCATTTAAGCCTGTTTGAATTTAATTAAATTGATGTAAACTGCATCCTAAACACTTGCAATTGCTAATGATACAAGGAGCTTAAAAAAACTCCTGGCTGTGGTGATTGTTCCAAAGGTAAAGTGCTTCAAATTAGGCCTATATGAAACTGGAGAACGATCTAGATTCTAGTTTTTTTGGCTAGGTTTACTAAAACATAACGAAATTTATTTACAATTTTTTTAAAATTTATCAGGATTTATCAATATACATTGTGGAGGTTTCATGCAAACTCGTGCAAATGTTAAAAACGTGATAAAGAGAGTCAGTTTTACCATGGTGGGCCGATTTGTCTGGTTGATTCAGACAATGAACGAAACTCGGAGCCATTATTTTGTTTACAAATTTGCGGATATTTTTAACGCCCACCCCTGATTTTAGCCAAATTAACTGCATAAGCCCATGGGCGTCTAATACGCGATTTACAGTAAGTCTATAGAAAAGGATAAGGAAAAACTAAGTTCCGAGTATATAGATCCTTATATTGTAGGAGGCGTTTTGGTGACATTAGTAGAAACTACAACTGTTGATAGTTTTTTCTCATGCATTTTAGAAGGCATTTTGAATTGGCCTTATCATGAAATTACAGATGGAGTTTTTAGTCTTTGTTATTTTTATTTTTTTTTTTAATTTCTTTTGAGCCTTAAGTTAGCCGAAGCAATTTAATGCTTGTATGGCTGAACCTGCTCAATTTTGAACATTACCAGACTTTTGGAGATGAAGAAATATCCGGTAAAGGGAGGTGCCAACTTGTTGCACTGAATAAGACATACATTAATTGAGATTTTTGTACAAACTACTCCACTTGGGTGTGTCCCTGTTCAGGCTGTTAATGACTCATGCTTAGAGGTGGAACTCGTAAAACGAAGTGCTCCGTAAGAACCAAAACTCAATCCCCCTACACGAATACGACTTGAAACTTCGAGGCAATCATTCATACAGGACAAGCCAAGCCAATTTAGAGTAAATTTTACCGTGTGCCATATGCCCAGAGGGAATATATGGAAACCAATTACAAGAGTTGATAAAGATTGGCTTCCTTGAGCCTCGGCTCAAACATTATCCATGTTTGCTAATTTAAAAAATCATGGGGATACAGTTATTGTGGATTTAAGAAATTTGAATCACATCATTGAGGGGTGTAGTGTTCACCTTCCTACAATTCCTGATGCCTTAGCAATATTGTCACAATGTACTATTTAAGGAAACGGGATTCCACCAAATACAATTGTCTAAAGAGGCTCAAGACGGATTTTAGCTGTGGAAGGTTGCGTCTATCTTATAAAAGATTGCTGATGGGACTAAAAATGGCTCCCGGTGTATTTAAATATTGTGCTAATGAGATTTTTATCCCTGTCCTCGATACCTTCTGTCATTTGTACCTGGGTTACGTCATACTGACATCCCCAGGCCTGGCTAGGCACCTGGGACATTTTGACACAGTATTAGGATTAGTGGAGATCTCTGGTATGAACTGTTATTATGTCCCAGCAAATGCCGCTTTGCAATGAAAGAAGTTAAGTTTTTGGGCTTTGTAATCAACAAAGATGGGATTAGTCCGGATCAGGCAAAACTGCAGGCAATTAAGGATTATCCACAGCCTAAAACTGCTTAGCAGATGCATCGCCTGCTCAAGTTGACAAATTACCAGCGTAGACACGTCAAGGAGTTCTCGTCTATTCCCATGGGTTTAATTAAGTTTACACGTAAAAATACAAAGTTTGTTTGGGATGAAACAGCTGCGAAGTTTTTCCAGCAACTCGAGGAGGCCATAATGAATGCTGCTATACTTAGGCGTCCTGACTTCTCCAAGCCTTTTATAGCCGAATCGGATGCTAGCCAATCCGGAGCAGGTGGAGCTTTGTTTCAAAGTGTGACGGCACAGAATGTGTGTTAGGCTTCATTCAAGGCCATTTAACAATGCTGAAATTAAGGTTGCAGTTACTGAGAAAGCGGCCATTCACACTATTGAATATTTTTGCCTGATTTACTAGACCGTACTTTCCGACTGCGAACTGACCATTTGGCTATTGTTTACCTGTATTCCAGTCCGAATTTGTTCCCATAATTAGAGTTAAAGTTACGTGAATATGATTTTATAGCAGAACACCGTGCATGAAAAAATTTGCCAGTTGCTGATGCCCTATTTCGTTTTCATTAATTAAACAGTTAAGTGTCTTAGATAGCCAGTACTCTGAAGTACCCTGAATGGATACAACAGCAGGTCGAAGTTAATCAGGAATGCGATCCATTTTGTAAAGAAATTATTAATAAAATTAGTAAAACAGGTTTGGTGATGCAATTGCCGTAGTAGCAGGTAAAAATTACTAACTAAAGCTATCTACGCAACAAAAAATATTTGACTGGGTTGGCCAGACTTTTTACATAACCAATGGGGCACCCTTCTGTGCCAAAAAAGCTAAAATCAGATCTAAAAGAGATGGACGTGTGGTTCCATTGGGAAAATTGATTTGAATCACTAACTAAAGCTATCTACAACATAAAATAATGTTGACCAAGTTGTCCAGGCCAACCAGGTTTTACATAGTATAAGCAAATTACACCTAAATTTGGCTCTGAACGGAAATAATTAAAAAAAAAGCTAATTCCTTCTGCAATACGTTCTTTAGGTCCCCATCTACTTCCCCTGAAAAATCCCAAAAATCCTGCAGCGGAACAAACCTAAAATTTGAATAAACGGCCGCCATCTTGGATTTTTTCAGAAAGAGCCATAACTCAGCAATGGACAATCATAGGGACCTGCTGTTACACTAAAATGCATGGTTTGGGTAGTATATTCGATTAAAACATGTATTTTCTAAAGGAAGTCCAGTTTACTGTTAAAAATTAAATTAAATCAATAATATTTGACAAAAAAAAACTGACTTTTTGGAAAAATACGGCATTACCATTATTATTTATACGTTTTTCTTTTTTACAGGTAACCAGACATGGAAATTACGTGTCCCAGTCTCTCTACCTGGAGGAACAAATGCAACAAAACCCCTTCTCAGAAGTTACATACAACACTTCGACTTTAAAACTTACCGTCTTTATTGCAGGGAGACAGTTGATAAGGAAGCTTACAAGCAGGGCCGTAGCTACGAGGGGGGGGGGAACAACTCCCACCACCCCAAAAAAATGTCCAGGGGGCGTAAAAACGATAAATAAAAAGTATGAACTTTCCTTTCCTTCTCCAAAAGGTTTGTTTTTTTATGGCGTGTCCATATTTTATTGATAGGCCACACTACGGTTTTGGCGGAAACCACAATCTATACCTTTTGTGGAATAAATTTTTCGGATTAATTTAAACTGCAAAACTAATAGCAAACCAAGACAGCTACGACGAGGGACGGTACATGCAGCTGCGCAACGAAGCCCAACCTAGTAGAGGGGGGGGGGAGATGAGGCTTAATGGCGCGTCGACAGCTTGGTACGACCCACTGCGATGGAGCCTCAAGCATCGTTGTATCTTGGACTTTTACACTATCACACTAAATGGTTCTATTAATCTGAAGTAAAGACGCTTTGGTTTTAGCTACCATCCCTGATGAAAGCAGCTGTGACATGTTTTCTTTTTTGGCAGACATCGTTAAAAAACAATGCTGCAAAACTACCGAAAATAAATAATTCTGTGTCTTAACGGGGAAAAAATGTACAAAACCATTTCTTTCCTGCTTTTGGGGAGAGGGTTGATGTGGCGACGGCAGTTAGCCTGCACGATTTTTGTAAGGGAAATCAGGATTTCCAGCTACTTGCTTATAAGCCAGCGAACTTGACAATTGCACCGAAATTTAAGTCATTCTGCAGGTATGAGACCGATCTTGGAGAAGTCTTTGGTGCCGATCGCCTTCCCCCGCCCCACTTCCAATACTCTCACGCACTCAGTATCGCAATTACTTTTTTAAAAGGGGTGTCAAAGGGGGGGGGGAAATGAGGCTTAATGGCGCGTCGACAGCTTGGTCATTAGCGCCAACCTCAGTCACAGTGCCGTGGTCCGGGTTGCCACTGCACCACACATTACAGAGATATTATTCAAATCCCTAACCTAAATCTTGTCATACATCTGTACCTCCTGCAAGAGTTGAAAAACACCGGACAGGAGGACAGACTTATCGCCCAATTGACGCA
>JAHWFP010047602.1:0-16361 GCA_023313725.1 Lithobius niger | reverse complement strand
AAGCGGCATATTTGAGGATTCATGGAGATCTTCCGGCCCCCCCCCCCCAGGTAGGCAACTGTGGTGGTGTTGTCAATCTTGACCTGGAGAGTCTTGCTGGCACTGGAGTCCTGGAACAGATGGAGAGCTTTAAGGACCGCTTTTAATTCCAGGGCATTGATGTGATCCAATTCGGTGGTGCCCATATTTCTGAGGCTTTCACATCGCCGATGTGGGCACTCCAACCTACAAGTGATGCATCGGTGAGAAGAATAAGATCCGGAGGTTCGTGGAGAGGAGCCGTTTGGGAGAGAACGTGAACGTCGGACCACCAGAGAAGAGTGACTATTTGGAAGGATGAGTCCAATGTGTGGAGTGAATCCGGAGAGTGGTGACTTCTACGCCAGGTGTCGAGGAGGTAGATGTGGAAAGGAGGGGTCATTATCTGTCGTATGGTATGAGGTCTGCAACGGAATCCAGTTGCCCTACGAGGCTGTTGAGATCGGAAGATCTGTATGAATCCTGGGTGAGAAATAGCTTGTAATGGTTGAGAATATCCGCAATCCGGTCGGGAGAAGGCATCACAGTTGCTGATGCCAGGTCGAACCAAACGCAGATGAAGGGAAGCTCTGGGCAGGATTTAACAAAGTTGATACCGAAGCCTAGGGAATGTAGAAGATCCAGGGCGTCGCGAAGATCGTGCAGAAGATGCATTGGGTCCAGGTTTAGTAGTAACCACTCATCAAAAAAGGTGTGGGAGAGGATGTGTTGCTTGTGGAGGTAAGCGAGAACAAGTCAGAGCACCATTGTGAAAAAGCGAGGAGCCGCGTTCATGCCGAAAGGAAGAGTCCGACACTCGAAAATGGCGCCGTTGTACATAAACCGGAAAAGATGAAGCACGGACCAGTGTAACAGAATATGAAGATATGCGTCTTCGAGATGAATTGAGATGGTACAGTCTCCCTTGACGAGGGATTGACGAATGGAGTCTTGTGTTTCCATTTGCAAGTGAGAATTGTACATCAAAACGTTGAGGGGTTTGAGATTAAAGAGCAGACGATTGCCGCCGGACTTTTTGGGCATTAGAAAGATTGAACTGTAGAAGCCTGGTCGGGAGGGATTTGGACAGACCTGGACGGCTCTTTCTGAAGTAGGCTGTCGACTTCTGTGGATAGGAGGACCAAAGGGGTTGCAGAGGATTCCCATGGAGGTGGAGAGATGAGGCGAGGAGTGTGGTGAAAGGTTGGAAGGAATCCTTGAGTGATTGTTCGAAAGATCCAGGGGTCTTGCGTTATTGTCTTCCAGGTTGAGATGTGGGAACTGAGGCGACCTCCAACGGGGAATGAGTAAACGTGACGACCTCCAGTCATTGTGAAGTCGTTTTCCCTTGCTGTATGGCGAGGATTATTATGTCTGTGCTGATCAAGGGTGATGCTGCGATTGGTGTGACCGCCTCTGCCGTCTGATAATCCACGAAAGGGCTGCTGATGAATGGATTGATGCGAAACGCTGGAGTCAGAAAGGACTGGCTACGGTTCCTGTAATGGTCATTCCTCTTGTCTTGTCTCGAAAAATTCCTGAAGGGAGATTTCTGAGGTCCTTTGTGATGACCCTTGAGCTTGTCTTCCTTAGGCTTCCTAGCCACATCCAAATGTGTAGCAAGTTTGGAGATTAAACCTCTGAAGCGGGTTTCAGTTTTGTGAATCTGCTGGTTGCGGAGTTCATGTTTCGTGGAATCGTTGAGACTAAAAGCCGCCTGGAGAGCAAGGTCCCATAAGAGAAACGTAGTTGAAAAGGGCCCGGGTAAACCAATTCATGGAGTGATAAGTCGTAAAACAGGCCTCTCGGAATACTTTGGTTGAGGAGGAAAACGTGGCAATGTGTTGTTAAAGAATCAGCTTCGGTGGAGAGCTTGTCACACAAAGCATTGGCAGCAGTATGGAGGACATCAGCTTGGAAACTGGCTCGGACACCGAGGCAAACAATTTTATCATTATCTTTTAGAACACAGGACAGGACTTCCAACTTTCTTCGGGATGGTCATGTTGGTTCCAAAATCCAATTTAACTTCTGCTGTAAGGAATTCAGACTGGGTGCATGACTCGAAGTACTTCCATCGCGGTACCATAGGTGAGCAGTTCCATCTCCGGTTGGCCGGAAAAACAAATTTTCTTTACCCGGACGAGGAGGAGGAGGGTCTTTGTCAAATTCCAAAGGTTCACCGTTGCAACGCAGTAGACGGCCGGAGCAAAGCAGGGCAGTGAGAAGGGTGGTAGTTTGTCCAAGAAGAGAACGTTTCTTCGGGTTGCAATCACGGAGGCCAAAGCCAAATTCAGATGTAAGCCCACGGTTTTTGAGAGGAGAGTCCATAGACAAGGGTTTGTAGAGAAAGCAGTCTGGAACAATGTCTTCGATAGTCTTTAATAATTCCGACAGAGGAATCCCAGGAGGATCTTCAGTGCCATGAGAAGAAAGATCATCAAAGTGGACATGGAGGGATAAATTGTCAATATCCGAAGCAAAAGAATGCAAGGAGTCCAAATGCGAATGCTTGTGACACTTCGGAGAATTTTCATGCATTTTGTGACACGTGGAGCCCTGTCACAGTTTGCTTCAGCGTTGACGTTTCATATTTAACCAAATCAAGGCACTGATGCACCAAGTTAAACGTAAAGCTAGTAATCCTGATGAGAAGCATCTTCGTGCTTATGTAAAAGTCCGACGATTCACAAAAGTCAGGTCATTACCCTAATTTGGGAATAATTACTCTGAATCCTCACAAGAATCAAGTTTCGTGAAACTTCGAGAAGCAGCGACGTCCTTGCAGCGGCTTAAAGGCACATTCCGCCTGCCTTATAACAGCCACGCGCAAGTTACCATCTCCAAGGCCCAGAAGCAGAATATTTTCAGCCGGTCTGCGACAAGCTTTTTGCAAACTAAAAACGGTCTGCGGGAAGAGGGAAGTGTCTGCAGGTGGCAGGAAGGGTGTGAAGGTGGAATTTTGCATTGTGCAAAATTTTGAGTGAGGCCCATTTGGGTTCATAAACAATTTTCTTGCAAGAACTTTTTTTCTAGACCTTTGTAGGTTGTTTTTGGTAAATAACTTGAGAACGACCAAACCTATCGTCATGACGATAGCACCATTCAAAAGCTCTCGAAAAAACTGTTAAAATGGTATATTTGAACGTCAAAATCGGTCAATTTTTGGCAAAATTATCTCAAAAAGAAGACCAGGAAAGAAAGAGTGTAGGATAAATCGTACTGCAACACTACCGCCGTACTGCGACGTAGCGTCGCGCAGATTCTGCTACAGGGCTCCAAGGTCAACTGAAATAGTAGCTGCTTTCCTCGCAGCGAGGAATGCAGCTACTATCTAAGTTGGCTTTGAGAATAATACACAAAACAGCATCAAGTTAAATAATGTGTCGTCACAAATTGGAATGATTTTCGTATTTTAACATCACAACTTATAATAATTTTTTAGGCTAGTATATTATAATTTTTCTTCGGCGATCTATTGCCATAATAAATTTTAATTTTCACCGCATTAGTCTTTTAGATTTTTGATCTCGTAGTAATAATCAGCAAACGATTAATATGAGTACTTGCGCACACACAAATGAAACTTCAAGGTTATTGTGGGCGCGCAAAGGATCATATACATGTAGGATACAGTAAATATAGTTCTCCAATATTCAACAGAAAATTTCGTAGACACCACATTTTAAAACGGATTTTAAATAGACCTTTGGGGCTGTACTTGACGTGAAGGATTGAGAAAAATGGCGCTGGGAGAAATGTCCCTTTAACTCCATGCAAGGAAACAGCTTGCTCTACCTCAAGATATAAGGTCACGACATGTGGTTAGTTTGCCGATGACCAATCAGCGACGAGTAAAGCTTCGATCTGTATATTATTACTTTAGTAGAAATGTCCGGTGTGATCTTTCTCAGTGTAAGTTTTAGCATGGTGGTCCTTTCGCGGAAAGAAAACAAAAATTCTTGCACTGATTTAAAAACTCTTTCGGGACAAAATTATTTTTGTTATCGTTCCACTCCTAGGCTAGTGGGGTAGAGGTCCCCATAGCAAAATCTGTGCGACGCGCGATGATACGTCGCAGGCAGTTGAATGCTGCCGCGGACAAATTTTCGCAAAATCGATCTCTGCCATTTTGTTAATTTCTGACCTATTTTGACATTAATACACCATTTTAATCGTCTTGAAGAGACTTTTGCATTAATGCAATAGCCAGATCGTAGGGTAAAACACTGAAAGGTTACTCAATAAAAAGTTAAAAACCACTAAACATGAGGGTAACCGTACGATGAAAACGGATTACCTGCAGACAGTGGCAGAAAGTGCTGCTTCTGGGGCTACAGGTAGACGCACCATTGGTCACAGACCAAAGACCTTTAGTCGCCAAATGTGAAACTTGTTGTCAAATTAAATTTTATGTTTAAAAAATTATTTTTTTAGACATTGGACGCCAAAGAGAAAACTCATTCAATCTAGTGAGTCCTTACAAATATCGTAACAAATTTTTTCTTATAGGCTAATTGTGGTGCATACACACAGCATTGTAGGTGCATAGGTTGCAAAAATGTTGTGATAATCAAAGAAATTTCTATCATTTAGTATTTTGCCTCATAATTTCTGAACACCAAGGGCTACAAGCTTGAGATTTGCACCATTGGAAAGCTGATAGAAAAACCTTTACAGTTTATTGAAAAATTAAAATCCGCCCACCAGAATTGAAAATGGGTTCAGTAAGGTTTGGTCGGTTATCACGAATCCAGAGGCCGAATTGACTTCTAGCACAAATATTTTAATCGCCAACATGCTCAATTTAATCACTAATTGATAAGAGTGGCCAGTGGATTTCGGCACCGACATGGGGAATTTTAACGGTTTATTGGAAACACGAGAGTACCGACCATTGATTTTGTTTCCACTTGGACTAACTACTCTCTTCAAGATGGATAAATCACCACCACAGCCGCCATACACAGCCCGTGCGCCCAATAGTGTTAGGGACTGGCAGCCGACCTTGCGTCATGGGCAATCGAAACTATTTCCGCAGGTTTTCACATATTTTCCCGTTTAACTCTCGTCACTCGCGTGACACAAGTGCGGTGGTCTAACATGACATGCCACCAACGGATTTCGAGGTTGTGCTGCGATAGCAGCTGCATAAGGTCGGAACACTACCAAGCTTACAGGCAGCCGATGTGACTCGTCTATTTCGAAGAGTGAGCAGTTAGTCCAAGGTTTCACTAGCTAGATAGTAGCAAGGGTAATATCCATATTACCCTTGATAGTAGCTAGTAGTTGCATGTTAAAAATCTCATAGACCCTACAGACTGCAAAGATGATCATTGGAATTCCGCTCCTGACAGCAGGACACAAAACCACAAGGGCATATAACACCAAAATATTTTTAATTTTCGAGAGGTAATTCCTCTCTTGGTCACCTACAAAACAACATAAACACAATGAGAATGAAGCCTTTGAGTGATGATCCGACATCATACGATACCCATTAGGGGTGGGTCGGTAACCGAAACCGAATTTTCGGTTTTTACTGAAAACCGACACCGAAACAGATTCGGATTTTGTGTCAGTTTTTCGTACCCAACCCATCCCTAATACCCATACTTACAAAACACAAATGAAACACCATAAAAACTCCTAAGTAAGTATGTTTTGTAAGTATGGGTATCATACGTTGTCGGATCATCACTCAACGGATTCATCCTCATTGTGTTTATGTTGTTTTGTAGGTGACCAAGAGAGGAATTCAATCTCGAAAATTAAAAATATTGTGTTGTTATATGCCCTTGTGGTTTTGTGTCCTGCTGTCAGGAGCGGAATTCCAATGCTGTAACCTTCTCAACCACATATTGACCGATTTATATTGCAAAGATGTTAATAAAAGATGGATGCAGGCCTGAAGATACACTAATGAACATTTAATTATAGGCTAAATGACAAAAAAGAAAGAAAGGATAAACATTTAAAAATGTTGCATTCTTATACCAGTGTAGTGTTTTGTAGGGAGCTGAATATAATTGTGGGCTACAATACACGTCATTATGTAGATTATACAACAGAATGCACCTCGGATTGCTCAGACAGTGTTCCTTTGAAAGCAAATTTTGCGGAACCACTTCCACAGCGGCTCCAAGCGCGTCCACCATCGATATGTATACGTTGGTTGTACTATAGATCTCCGTTGGTGTAAAGGGTAAATTAAGGTCGCTGTTTCTCGAAAATAAGGTCAGTTTTTTCCAAATTTACCTAACCTAACCTAAACTAACCACATAACACCAGAAACCGCAATCAAAATCTTAAACCTTTCTAAATTTCACGCGCCGGAATCTAGATAGGTCGGCCATCATGCTCGGAGCTTCTGCGGAAGTGGACCCCATTTGTTTCCATATTCATTAGACCTCGTCGTCGTCATATTCATCTAGTACGCTGGACGAGGCCTGTGCAGCATCGAGGGTAGCCACACGGTTGGCAATCCACTGGTTTTGCGCTTCTTTTTGCTTAAGTACGATTTCGTGCTGTTTGACGTGAAAGTCTCCCCGCTGCTCACAACTCTCCATGTATTCCTCCATCATTCTTTTCAATTGGTCAAGACGACCACTGCCACCTTGTTCCCTCAGGATCGTTTCGGTGCTCTTACCCTTGAACAGCCTTCTCCACTCGACCACTTCTCGCTTTACTCCTTTTCTCATTTTGTGCAAATTATTTCTGTTGAACCATTCATTTTTGTCCTGTCCGAAGACTTGGCGAGGATTCATTGGAAGCCTTTTTGGCGTACCATCAGGGTTAGGTTTTTCACAATAATAAGGCGGTACAGTGGGAATACGGCCGTTCAAAACATTGCTCAGAGCTGACTCGCTCCTTTTCGCCATGGTTTTTACTGCTTTTCACCCACAAATAAGTTACCAAAGCCCCAACGAACGTCGATAGCCGGTAAGTACGAATCCGTCAATCCATCTTCTTCAAGGCCAATTGAGATAGTAGCTCCGTTCCTCGCTCCACTCCCGAGTGGAGCGAGGAACGGAGCTACTATCTCAATTGGCTTTGGTCTTCGTATTATCTGCGTAAAGATCAAAAGACTCTTGGAAGGACAGGAAGCGCCAAAAGCTTTTTTTTTCCGGATGCGGATTTCAAAGTTACATCCGCAGGAAAACGGTACAATGAGTACATTACAAGCGGCCATGCTGAGGGAAGTGACGTCACAAACCACCTGTGGGTCACAGCACCACGGACTGCCACTATGTAAAGACCGTTAGTAGCAATTTAAAGGAACATAAATCCCTGTTGGCTTTCCTGCATGACTAAGTTTTGCGACATTAGTTCAAACGCTTGTAAATGTCGCCATCACATTTATTTTCTTGCGTGCGAGGTGATTTGGCGACATTAACCTGTGTAAATGTTGCCAACAGCAATCTCATCGGGTCGCATGATATACCGGAAGGATTTATGTCTCGTTACTTGGAATATTCCTATGCTGGAAACCCACCATTGAAGTATGGTTGAAGAAGCAGCATAAGCTCGTCTAAAAACGGCGAATTGTGGAATGCTCGAAAAAACTTCAAATTACCGGCAAAAGTTCATCACTCTCCCAGAAAGAGAAGTGGTTTTATAAACTTTTGATACAGGGGTGCACGTTGATTTTTGGTACGAAAATATCCATTACCTGTAAATTTTTGCATTATTTCCCGAATGCTTTTTATCCCTGGAGGTTTTAAGTGATGTAGAGCCGGCCAGCTGCGTAACCCACACTTCCCCTATAAAAGCATTCAGGTGAGATGACCTGCCGTTTTTTTTTCTCTCTCGGTATGTAACGGTGGTGAGGAAGTAGGGTGGGCACAGGTAATGTATATTTTCGTACTTAGGCAATAGAAACCAAAATCAACCGGTGTACCCCGGTATTTTGATGTTTCTAGTTGCCGTTCTGGAAATATTTACCTGTAAATTTTTGCATTTACAGTAGACCTCGTCAACTCCAGAGATGGGCACCACCAAACGAATTACCCTAGGGTTTATGAACTGGCACCCCCCAAAAATAAACACTTTGCACTTTATTGAACATAGAAAACATAATTTTGGATCTCTTTCGTAGGATATGGTGGGCCCAAAAAGGGTAGTTTGTTTAAAGATGGGTGTTGCTTCTGCTTCAAGACATCAGCTTTTAGGACATCGGTCTTGGGTGTCTCTTTTCAGTGCTTAAGAGGGTTGGACGACGTGTCTAGCAGCAATGATGGTTCGCAGAGATGTAGTTCTTGAGCTTGTGTGGCCATCTCCGTGAAGTAGTGGGTTGTGAAGACTGTTAAAAAAGACACTCGAGCTCGACGCATAAAACGTTTAAAACACTAGTACCTAATATTTCAGAGCAATACAGTGGTTGGCTCCATTTTCCTCATTTGAACATGGAGACTTGCGATGATCATACCAAGGCGAGGTAGTT
Organism: Lithobius niger; assembly: GCA_023313725.1. Classification (NCBI taxonomy): domain Eukaryota; kingdom Metazoa; phylum Arthropoda; class Chilopoda; order Lithobiomorpha; family Lithobiidae; genus Lithobius; species Lithobius niger. The sequence continues at coordinate 7,900 of JAHWFP010047602.1, read as the reverse complement.
TTCCGGTTACCATAAGCTCTTTTAAAGAGTTGGTTAATTTTGGCTTTCGATACTGGGCCATGGGCATCGACAAGGTACGAGGTGAAGTGGACAAAGCCGAATAGACAGTTCTTGAGCAGAAGCCGACTGAACGGTCTAAGGCTTGACTGGCTTGGACGATTTACGTTTCTTAGGTCGGATGGATTTGAGATTTGACTTCAACTCGGAGTGTTTTGCCTTAGAAGCAGAAATTTCTTGGTGTAAAGACTTGAGTGGCATTTGAAGCAACCGATTGCTTGGCCAAGGAAGTAAAATACATGTGGATCGGTTCTAAATTCTCGTTGACAAAAGTCTGCTGATCTTGAGAAAGGTTGGCTTGTGAGAAGAGGAAGCCACGAAGACCAAAGTAAGTGTCAGCAGTCGAAGTGGGTGGAATACCACTAGTAGAAACAGCCATGGAAGGCCCCAAAGGGGCCGCAGGTGTCTTGGAAGCAGGGCAATGAAAGCCAGAAGGCACATTCCCAGATAGCTGCGGTGAACCAATCACACTGGGAGAACAGCGTGGAGTGGCAGCAAGCAGATCCAAAGGTTCGACAAGGCCACAAACATCCAAAGTGGCTTGGGAAACAGATCGTTTTGATACATCCCAACGGGTTGGATGAGAGCAGGTGGATGAAGCAGAGGGCGCAATGCCCGGCCAAGTATGTGAGCAAGAGCTAGCCGACAGAGAGGGGGCGCTTTCACAGTGGCTTGGAGCCACGTTCTTTAGTCATGAGCAGGCATTTCGTTTTCGCTTATCTTGGTAAAAGTAAGACGGAGAAGAAGAGCATTTCTGCTCAGAGCGGGCTCCAGAGAATAATAGTTGACAATTAAGCGAGCAAAATATGGTTTCGTCGTTTAGAAAAAAAACCATTAGAGCTCGTATCCCCATACTCACAGCCGTGAAGGTACACGAATAAAAACGGATTAGGTCTCAAAGCAGGGAACAAGGACTGTTTTTGATCAATGGTTATGTCAGAAAGAAACGCAGTTTATGTTTGAAAAGTTTAATGTTTCGGTGTTTGGGCGTGCACGCATAATTTGTGTATTATACAGACTTTTTATGTTTGTCTGTGTTTGTTGTTTAATATATTAAGTCTGTTTCGTGTGAGTGGGTATATGTGTATTTTGAGTGCATTTATAACTTGTGAAACCAGCAGACTCCTAGTTGAGGCAGTTTTTTGCCCGTGTTTGTGTTTGAAGGTCGTTTAAGGTGATTATTTCTAGTTTGAGTAATTACGTATTCATTTTGTGTACGCACTTTTATCATTTAATTTTGTAGTATTTTGCTGTTTATGGCGTCCATTTTGTGTGTGTTTATGAGTTTACGTTACGTTTTGCGAATTGGAGTTCAAATTACGGTTCGCTGCGTTAGAGTAATCCATTTTTATTCATGTACCTTCATGGCTGTGAGTATGTGGATACAAGCTCTATGTAAACGGAGAAGCCGTTTTTTGCTCAGTTAATTTGTTGGCTTTTTTGCTTAGTTTTTATTGTAATTGCTACGGTCTGGCCTATCATGTGTCCACTATCCACCAATTTTTGTTTTCGAAAAAACGAAAATTAGAAATGCATATTTATGTTCAGGTTCTGCCCAATGTTTGTCCCATGATTATTATTTGATGGCAACACATTAGCATGTGTCTAAATTTAGCATATGTCATCTGGATGAGCAGTTGATTCTGGATTGTTGCAGTATCATGGCAAACAATCACGGAAACAATTAAACTAGCTTCCGGATGCCCACATTGAAAAAGTAAATAAGTCACTAAGTCATGTTGCCCGCGCCGGCGCGCCCCCCCCAATTTTGAGGCATAGGCCTCAAAATTTAAGACAATTATCTGTAAACGACTTAAGTTTAACTTAAGCGACTTTAAACTTTAACTTTGTGGTTCTCCACAACGAGCTAGCTAACTCAAACAACGACAATGTTACTTTCCTGGCACCCAACCATTGTTGCATCTTGTGGAGTGCATAATCCGATATTGTGCACCGTGCCTATTGTTACCCCATTGTTACATGTTGCAGCATTGTAACATTTTGACATTGTTAGCCACTCTGCGGCCTCCGCCTGTCCAATTGTCTGAAATTCTCCTACGCAAACGAACTCTAATATACACGACCTGCTAGCAGTGTAAAAAACGCACCCTTAGCGCCTTTTATAAGTAAAGAGGGATACTTCAGTATTAGCGAGCGCTCTTAGCGCTTTTATATAAATAAGGAGGGAAGTGTGCATGCGTACTTCGAGGTTAGCGAGCTGGCAGGTTATTGGTTTAAATCTTTGAAGGGAACAAGTATTTTGGGAATAAAATGCTAAATGTACAGGTAATGATATATTTCCGTAGGCAATAGAAAAATATAATTACCAAACATTAAATAGTATATTATTTATTAAAACTTGGTACAGGTATCAGGCATAAAACAATTACGTCGAAACACAAAGTTGTACCAACATTATTTAGCAGCACCTTCTATTCACCGTTTGTTTCTGTTAAGATGGAGATGTGGTACTTTTAGTATTCAAAATGAAGCAATTCATTCAATGCACTGGCACACAAAAAAAAAAGTTGTAACCTATTTCCTCATGCCTTAAAGGCGCATTGTTACCAACAGAAAATCGTATGAATCTACCGTGGTGCCATCTACTGGCAATGATACTGTCAACCTTTACAAGTATTCTCCTGAGGTGGTGGAGTAGAGGGGTTGGGAGGAGGGGGTATTGAGGTCGGTGTTTTGGGAGACAACGTGGGAGACCTGCCAGAATCATCTTTATCAGCTTGTTCAAGCTCAAATTCACTACAAAACTGCTCACTTTCAAAACAGAAACGCTCGCCTATCTTTGCAAATTTTCTATAGCTAGGCTGCTATTGAAAGTCAGCAGTTTTGTTGAGAACTTGATCTTGGAAGATTATCAGCAAGTTTCAAAGTATTTCCTATCATCATCTTGCTCCCAGGATGCTCCGAGGTATGCTGATTGCCATTTCGTTAACACTTTAACGCTTTGAGCTTTTGCACAGCTGCCTATGGACGTACCAATACCAGTACGTCCTGTATGTTTGTGGGTGCATGCTAAAGTCAACATACACGTACATCCATCGCTCTTCACGCAGCGTTGTTAGGTAACGTTTTTAGAGCACATATCAGTCGTTAGATGGCAGCACTGACTAGTCTAAGCTGTGTGAAATGGTGTTTTTTGGTAGTTGTATAGGTGCCTTGCTTAGCTGAATACAAAATGGCGGCCAACAATGTTGAACTTTTGCATTTTTGTAAGTTTTTCAACATTGTTTCGCTGCTTACTGTGCCGGTACTAATTTGTGTAAAAAATTTCTGAATGCATCACCATTTAAAGCATGCTTTTCTCAGATAAGTGACTATATTTTAAATTCTTGAGCTCCACTGCACAGCTTGAAATGATATTTTTGGTAAATGCCAAAATCGGTCAGTCTGTAAACCATGCGCAATGGCTGTTTGCCGTGACGTCACCATGAGTTAGCCAATGACGAACGAGAACAACGGCTGTTTCTCCATCTGATTGGACTAGCCCAGTCACGTGATATGCATGTCACAGCAAACAGCCATGGCGCGTGGTATAGTGCTAGTTCAAAATAAAAAGGTTAGACGTGAAAGTGTTAACAGAAATGGCATTGCGCATTCCTTCGCTTGATGCCAGCAAGTGCTAGACAGCGCTAGATGGTTCTACATTCTGTAGACTTTCATTCAGTGACAATGCCACTTTAAAGATAAAAAAAAATCTCCCTTAGAAGGGCAACCAAAATACCTACTGTGTACAAACTCTTGATGCATTCATCATGATTTAAGTGAAGTAGTACCGCGACTAAACGTTAACAAAAGATATGAAATAATTTCAAGTTTAGGCCTACTACAAAGTTTTAAAGCAGGTGAAACAATATAAAGAAATACAGCATAATCCTAAGCGAAGAGCAGTTACCATCTTTGTAAGGCCAAACAAAAAAAATGGTTTGGTTTGCGTTGCCCGACCGACCCCATTTTTACGAGCCTCCCTAAACTTTTTTTTCCATCCAAGGAAAAAAAATCCCCCTTCCTATTCTGACGCTCTATCCTACAATACAAAAATATTTCAAATCCTTCCCGGAAAAAGGAAAAACTTTGTTCCGTGAACATGAATGTATCTTTATTGCATAAAATAATATTAAATTACAATTTTTTAAGTAAAGACTTTCTGATTTGGTAACAAAAAAAAAGTGCAAAAAAAAATAGTTTTCCTACCGACCTACCCTATTTTTTTTAACTGCGTAACGCAAACCAAACATTTTTTTTGGTTTAGCCTAATTACACGATTTCGGGTCAAGTTTTAGGCAGTAGTGTTCAGGGGCTAACTAACACCTGGTCCTACCAGCAAACGTAACGCATTGTAAACTTGGAAGCACAATTCTAGTTCATATCTTCAGTAAACCCATTGTCTGTTCTAAAAATTTATAGTACGCATACTTTATGTCATACTCCATGTCGTACCAAAAATTCACAGCTATACAGCCATGAGATTGGCGTACATGGTGATACCACAGAGATGGCAAGTAAAGTACATCCCCAGATTCAACTACACACTCAACAGGCGAAGCATTGTAATACTCAGGAAATTCTTTCAAATCCGGATCTAAGGGGTCAATGGGGATCCAAGGCACAGTTCCCGTTTCTGTATCTTCGACGACTTCAAACTTCTCGCTTGACGTTTCGCAGTATGTGGCGGCCGGGTAGTTACGGTAGGGAACCCAGGGTAAGTCTGTCGGCGGCAATAATATGAAATGCTTCTTTCCTGAAACAACACAGTATATATTTTCGTAGTGATCTTTGTGTAGTGACGTCACAGCGCGACTGTCCCCCATCCAGAAATTGATAGCGTCTGGTTCTTTACCGAATGCGTCTGAAGCCCATTTCACGTTTCGTTCTGCATCACCTATGATTGTAATAAATTCGTCTGTGAAATTAGAGTTCTGTTTTTGTACGTAAAACACACCGTTTGCTTTAACTTTCCCTTCCAACACGTCCAGAAACTCGCCAAATTTCATACGCCTTTCTTCAGGCATAATAAAGTAGCCGTCGCAAACCGCATCAGCGTAACCGTTAGGTGTCACAGCGACCGTAACTGGCTTTTCCCCTATTTTTTGCCGTAGGTATTCTGGGGTCCACTTTCGCATGGCAGGCCAATGTTGAACAGCATTTTTGAAAATAACAGGTTTGTTAGGCATTACCCAATTTCTCAGAAATTCCAGAGGCGTAATGGATCCTTCCAGTTGCGGTACTTCGGATGTTAAATACAATTCTTTGGCTTCTCGGGACAACGATTTGTAACATTCCGATAAATTCTGGACTTTTGACTGAGGTAAACTCATGTCCGCTACAAAGCACGTGCGTTGGTGAAGATTTTTCCATAATTAGTGAAACTCAGTTTCAAACGATTCTGAATTGCTCATTTTATTTTACGCAATTTTATTTTTCAGCAATCAATTAAACACAAAAAAGTTAAAATAATATAAAAAATATACGATAAGTACGCTAGGCATTTTCACAAATTAAATTATTATGCGATACAGTTTCGCTAATTAAACTAGCTTAGTAAACAAATAGGTTCGAGAGATTGTTAATTCATTATCTATTGTACAACCTTACGGAAGGCTAAAGCCGCTTTACTGTCTAGTTGGAGATGTTTCTGCAGAGTATTTGTTTACACGAGATCAGTACGGAGTTAATCCAGGCTAAATCCCGGTTTTTTTTTCCAGCAAATATAAACCTGACGAAAAGATCAAAAAATTTAGGGCAACTGGAACTCAAGATACAAGGCCATCGGCATCAATGACTCAACCAACGAAAGCCATTGTCAAGGACGCCATACTCTCACAACATATAATAATTATAATCACAAAAGAGACTATACAAATAAATATTCCTAAAGAAAAGTTGATTAAATATATATTCTGAAGTACAACAGCGTTGGTTTATAAGAATACGTTGCTAGATTCATACCAACTCTTTCACTTGAATATTCAATCTTACGTTTCCAAATGTTCATTTTTGTTCTATCCAGATAACAACATATATATGCATTCTCTTTTTATTTTTAAGAACGTGCGAATATAAATCCAATATGTAGGCTAACGACTATGCCTAAATTACGATAATGAATATATAAATACTTGCCAACGAACAAAGTTGACTACGGAGTTTATTTTTCAACAATACCTTGGTTCGAGAGTTTGTCCGCCATGATACTTTCGGCGGCCATTTATGAAACACGCACTTTATAGCAGTAGGCTAAGCGTTGTTAGAGTTGTTTAGTGCCAATGGATTTTGATTAATTTGTGTCACAATTTCAGTTAATTAAATTTCAAGATGGTGAAACTCACGCCAGAACTCATTAATCAGTCCGCTCAATATATTAATCCTGTCAGAGATCGAGAGTTAGATTTGAGAGGTGAGTTTTTCCACCCTGGTCCAATACCAATCGTAAACTAAACGTAAATATTGAACAAAATAACTGATACTTCCCTGTTGAGACGACGGTTTTCGTTTTTAGTAAATGATATGAAATGTATTTGACGGTTTTAATTGTGTTTCAGGTTACAAAATTCCAATAATTGAGAACCTCGGGGCCACACTGGTAAGCATTGAGTACAATAGACGACGTAGGCTGCTTAAGTTGACAACACTATGCCTACCTTCATCCTACCAGCCAAATTTAACAGTTCAAAGAAAAACCAAACCACGCGATTCGTTCTTCTGTTTAACTTCCAGGAAATTAACGCTTATGTGAAGAAAAGGTGTCTTCTCACCGACCTGCTGCATGTTGCGCTAGAATTACCTAAAATGATCAGCTGAACAACTTTTTTCCATACCGCTTTTGGGACAAAGGCTTAGTTTGAATTCCACAAATTGTTGAAACCACAGGGGCTAGGCACACGAATCGCGTACATGCCGGAACACTCGCCCCACCCCGTGAGTGCTGCGAGCAAGCGAGTATTAGGAAAGAGATACAAGGGAACGAACTAGGTTGCGATGCACGTTTCATTTCAAACACACACACTTCCTTTATTTCTTCGCCGATTTCTTTGGGGGGTGGGCTTGTTTTAAACGGGAGACTTTATTTGCTCAAAGGCACGGTCATTGGTGATATACACCTTTGCATTGATGGTCACGCCTCGGTTGAAATGTCAAAACCGACACAAGTTTCTGACTAAACAAAAACCTTTGGAAATGAAATCGCGCAATCTCAGATTCAACTGACGATATTTTGTAGAGTTTACCAACGAATAATAAAACCAAACCTTTTCGGAAACTAGAAACCTTCCTCTAAACAACCGCTTATCTCATTTTTTCATACACGCATCGGTTCGGGGTCACGAGGACGGAGAAGCCGTGAACTACAGAAATCTACCATTCCATTGGCCTCCCGAATGCCCGCCATGGCCGATCACAGAATTCCATGCGGCGATGGTTCTTAGCTTCATTGTATCTCGTCCCCAATTCGCTGTAATTTTACTGTAAATAAATTAAATTAAGCAAGCACAAAAATACGACTTTATACAAGATCTGTGGTTTAACAGGCTGGTCACCTTCCAAGCTGAAAGCAGCAGATGACAAAAATGTCGATAGTCAAAACGAATCTTTTAGGAACTGAAGAAGCCAAGCGGATGCTTGTCGAATATTTGTTAGGTACGAAGTGTATCATGTGTATGGAAATGTTCCATGGCGTCACGGTAACCTCCCCAAAGCGTCCCCGCTTCAAACACAAGTTACCCTTTAAATGTATAATTTTCTTCCTTGACCGTCCCTCTGGTTCATCAACCGTCCCGGTAACCACGTTACTGTACCAGGTTACGGAAGATTTTCCATACCCGGTGTATCA
>JAHWFP010047583.1:0-14726 GCA_023313725.1 Lithobius niger | reverse complement strand
GTTGCTGCATCAAGGCAGCATTTTCGTTAAACATTTAATTGTTAAACTTTTCGTTTCGGTACAAATTGACTGAAATTTGTTTTTACCTGCATTTTTGATTTTGTCATTTTAGTCTGTTGAGAGCTCATCTTAAAGTAACTCTCAGTTAATTCCCGTTTTGGCCTTCACACCTAAATTTTAAGTGCCTATGTTTTACTCTTTTTGTCACTATCAACGTCTCCCTGTGTGGGAGAATATTGACAAAGATTGTAACGACACTAATTAAATATTCATTAGGAATATTCTACGAGAGCTGCAATCTGTCCCTGGTTGGCTCCTCTTTAAGTTTTAAACGAAATGGTTTTCTTTATAAAAAAAAAAAACTATCTGTCTACCCCTGTGCGAAAAAGGTAGCACTGTCGTTAAAAGATTGTTAGTTTTTATCCACAAAACTTCCCAGTGTTGTATTGTTATGTTTAAGTTATGGGTCTTATCTCAAAATCCTTCAGTGTCAAATTGCATATGTAAACAAGATGTTTGGTAACCTTAAACCATTCTAGTGGTATTAGTTGCTGTTAAATAGAGCCGGTGTTCTTCTGCGTGTTCACAGAATATTCTCTTCTAAAAGTTATCGTAACCTAGGTTGAGGGTGGACGGCAAGGTGTTTTTGGCCGTCACACAGAAAAAAAAGACGCGGCAATTGGACATAATCCGGACTTGTACGAACGATTAAGCAGCAGGACGCCTCATTTGACAGTATTATTTTACAAAAACCCTAACTTTGTACTTTCACTTTAAAAACTAGTATGTTTCTTGATAAATGTCCTTTTGCCCCATTTTCAAATACTTGTACGATATTCCTGCACCAAGCAGCGCGGACAGTATTTAGTTAATGGTTGCAATAACAGTAATTCTTAACTTGTAACTTTTAATTTTGCTTAAGTTCTCTGAGCCACAAAAACGTTGGTCCCCCAAAAAATACAAAAACGGCAAAGTCAACATTTATGTAAGCAGTGTTTTATTTCATGTCATTTTTTTTGCTTAATTTTGGCGGTCTTGTGTTCATTGCATATCTTGTGTGCACTAACCTTTACATTATAGCTTTTATTCCGAGTTCTCAAGAACCCCGAATAAAATCCTGCGTCCGGGGGCGTGTAAACGAGCGCCACCGAAAAACACCTGTTTTTCAAGAAAATTGAAATTTTTTTTTCTTGAGGCATCCAAAATGCCTCGCCGAGGCACATCTGGCCGTTTTTTTGTTAATGGACAGAATCATTCCAAATTTTCAACATCTATAGCTTGCCCAAATACAAGATGCTTGGGGAAGCCCAAATCCGGACTTTCCACCAGGAAGTACCTGTTATTCACGTTCGAAGATCACCCCAAAGCCACATCGCACCTTCAACATGGCCGCCATTACTGAACTCTGTATTTTTGTATTTTCATTTTATCCTTGTTCTGTACGGGCATAAAGCCCCAAACTCTAGCTTAGTTGTATTTTAGGAGAAAGGTACTGAACCATGTGCCCATGTACTGACAACCATTTTTGAAGTGTGATATTTTTTATTGTGTTTGAACGATCGCAACTACTATGAAAAATTTCCACTTAGATCAAACGTTGTCCTTAACTTTAGTGTTCAAACCTCCACTTTAACTTTATGCGTTTTAGCATAACATCAAGCTAGACTATTTATTCATTTATTTAACCTTTTATAATAATCTTTTACCCCCAGAAACGCTGCCATTAGTCCAAGTAATTAGACATCGGCATTCTACCGGACACGAATTTCAGTGTATATATGTTTATTTTAGTTCTCCTCTCAGCCCGACTGGAACCCAACCAAACACTACTGATAGCTTGAACTACTATTAAAACCAAAAGAATTCTTAAAAAGATCTGTCCCAAACAATTCCGTAAGTCAAACTGTGCAAAAACTTCAAATCCCCCTTTTTGCCCCCCTCCCCAGCCAAAACTAGTTGTGGTGTATAACACTGCAGTTTACAGTTAAAGCTTATAAAATTTAATAGTAATGTTCTCTGCATTACCCAAAGCCAAGTAATAAGCTTTAACAAGAGCCAATTTACGTTGCAATCATGTAAATATGGAATCCGTAGCCAATAATTCAAAATAAAGGCTTATTTCCGAATGTTCAATTGAGTAAAACTCAAAACAGGCCTGTCTTTTCCATCCCTACTCCTTCAAACGGCTCTGCACCCAGTTCCTTTGTTCATCCGACTTCTCCTCCCACTTTCTATTGTTCTCGAGGCCCTCAGCCAATCAGACCCCCGTAGCTACCCCGCGAGTCCGCGCTTACTTCCGGTAATGTGCATAAAACCCCAGCCCCAGAATGCATAGTTAGCACAGCTCACAGATCTTAAGCTAGAGAAGGGTCACGCCAGTCGGGAGTGGAGACGCCATGTCCGTGGGATGCCATGCCGGGCAAAATGGCAGTGGTTCGTATGTTTGTTGTTAGCTTTTGAAATTTTAATTTAGGTCCCCCAAATCTAAATTCTAGTTTAAATTCGTAACATAAACTCTCTCTAGCTAGGGAATATTATGGTGGTGACGCCTGTAGCGGCATCTTAGGTTTCTCACCCCATAACGTCAGAGTGGTTCTCTTACTAAAAACCAAAATCTTTATTATTTGTTTTAAACATTAATTCAAATAACTGACGGTTTTATCTTTGTGTGGGATTCATTGGTTATTCACTCCAGACGGACTTTATAAGTAGCCGAGGCTTTTATAAATGGAAGTGGCTATTTACAGGTACAGTACCTGCAAACAACTGGCTATTTACAGGTACTATACCTGTAAGCAAGAATTTATAGGGTTTGGGAGGAGAATTTGTAACTCTAAAAAGTCCCTATCGAAACACGTTAGATCGGTCCCCATTAGTTCAGTCCGAGTTTTCAGAGGGCGCCACATGTTCCATCTGATAATTTTTGCTCATTTTTCAGCCCAAATCTAAAGTAAATTTAATTACAACTAAGGTAGGCTAAATAATAATTTAAAGAAAGCTAGTTTCGTTTAGATAAGTTTAATTCTAGGCTAAAAACTGAATTGAAATACCCACATAAAACACATGGCGCCCTCTATAAACTAAGACTGTACTAATACGGCTGTATCCAAGGCGTTTCAGTATGGGTTTCAGTCACAAATTCTCCTCCCCAACCCTATAAATTCTTGCTGTAAGTAATCGACTATTTACAGGTACTGTACCGGTGAGCTATTGGCTATTTACAGGTACAGTACCTGCGAGCAACTGGCTATTTACAGGTACTATGTTTACAAGCAGCTGGCTACCATAAAACTTGTGTTCTTCCTCATTATTTACTAATGCTAGTCACATAAAGAATAATTATTTCGATTATTGCAGTTTGATTTCACATTAAAGTACGATCTGCCTGAATATTTGAAGGTCGTCTAAGAAAATCCTGAAAATTCCAGTAATATCTAAAGTACAGCCTTACTCGAGGAAGCATCAAATTCCATAGCCATACGACAAATCTTTCAAAAGCATCGACTTCTCAGAGCTGACATTGTGCGCGTGGCATGTGATTTTTTAACATGAAATATACAGTCAAGTTCGTACGAAAGGCTGACAGTAGCTTGTTTCAGTTAAGTTTGTTTTAAGCGATCAAAAACAATCACTATGACTCTACGAGTGTCTCACCCGGGGGTGTGAGGGCTGGGGGAGTACCCCCATCTCCAGATCCGAAAAATTATGACTAAAATTTGTTAAAAGTAGACAAAGCGTTTGCTGCCAAGTAAAAAAATTGTGAAACTTGGTCTTCACAACTTTTCAGAGGTACTAAAATTGCTGGAAATGAATTACTTTTTGGGAAGCCCTCCTTCTAGACAGACCCCTAGCTGAATTGCGGGACCTCATTTTCAATTTTTTTAATTTATTTTGCTCTCACCCCCCCCCCCCCGCCAAAAAAAATAGTAAAAACTAACAAGCTCATCTTCACACATTACATTTACATGATTTTTCACTTCCATGCGTATCTCATAAACCAGATCCGACAACAGTTCATTCATGAAACCCAAATGAATCCGATTAATTCGTAAAAAGACAATACCTCACTAGCAAAAGACGAAAAATCGTGCATACATACATTACATTTAAATTTTTTTCTACTGTGTGAATTTCGTAACTGATCAGGCATGGTAGTTATTCATCAAATCCATATAAGCCTAGGTTAGATATGAACGAAAACCACATTTTATTGCTAATTTTTTTTTACGAAAATCGCACGATGCTACCCCGGCGCCATCTGTTGTCTTTTATATCGTTAAATCCTGCAGCAAGCGAAGGAATGCACAAACCATGAACAAAGAACTATTATCAAGAAAGTAAGCATTAGCTAAGCCTACGTAAATTAACCTAAGAAAATATGGTAAGTTTTCAAGCGCCAGTGAACAATCTATAACGGTTAACAATGTAATTGATAACAGATGGCGCCACTGTACAGTCGTGTAATTTTTCCATTCCTATAAATGTGTAATCCGCTTTTGCAACGCTTAAAACGACTGCACAAAGTTCTCGTTTTCAGGTAAAAATTTGGCCCATATCGCTCACATCTGTCCCAGTTAACATCAGTTTGTGAGAATGTGTAGAGATTTGATCGTCTTGGCCACGAGAGGTTATATTCGTTGAGTCTGTAACTCAAGCGCCTTCCCGCTCATTCTCATTTATAAGGTGTTTTGTCGAAGATTGTATAAGCACACTGTTCTGAAATTACACGTTAAACGTGGCTTTAAAGCACATCTAATGGCCAAAAACCATGAACAAGGCAAATATATCAAAAACTTAAATGTTAGCTGAGCCTGCATAAATTAATCTGAGAGAATCCAATACGTTCTCAATCACCAGTGAACAATGCTAAAAGTTAATGACACAAAATGACAACAGATGGCGCCACGTTATTACGCGATATTTGTTTCGCATTCATGAACACGCAACGTTTTATGCTCGAAACGATAGCGTAACGTCCACGTTTTCAGGTAAAAATCTGGCCCAGATTCCTCAATTTTGGTGTGGTTAACATCAATTGTGATTACAGATTTGGCTATCTTGGCCACTAGTGAGTCTGTAACTCAAAAGCCTTCCGCAAAATTTATATTTGTAAGGCGTTTTGTCGAAGCACAGCTCTGGAATTACGCGTAAGACGTGACTTTAACGCACATCTGCGGACATTAGTAACGAGAATGATTAGTTACTAAATGAAAACCTTCATTGCAGTCTTTCCTTATTTTCGTAATGGTTTGCCTGGAAGATCAAACTACGATTCAGACAGCAATGCAGCCGGATGCTTTTGTGCTACTGAAGTATGTTGGCTTTGGTGCATTCACTTTTTTAGCACTACCTGTGAATAGCCAGTAGCTTACCGGTACAGTACCTGTAAATAGTCAATTACTTACAGGTATAGTACCTGTAAATAGCCAGTTGTTTGCAGGTACTGTACCTGTAAATAGCCACTCCTTTATAATTTGAGGAGTTGACTTGTAAACAGCAACTCTGGGAGGTTTAAGGCTCTGTTTTATCACTTAGAAACAAAACTGTGAAACGGTTGATCTTTCATGCGTGTTTGAAACATACTGTTTGATAGATTGTAACCAGCCGAGGCTGTTCAATCTTGCGGACGACTCTGCGGAGCGTTCAGTATTGCTTTTTCTATTCGAAAAATTAAGTAGTTGTTTTATTCTGAAACACAAACGTCGTTTTAGTCAAAACTTGTGAAAACGAATTACATGTTGTAAATTCAAACCTTGTGCTTTTAAATACTTTTTTTCAAAAGCTTCCGTGCAAACTAAATGTTGTAGCGGCGGACGCTACGACGGCTGAGGTGCTTGTAGCGCCCCCGACATCCTTGGTTGACGAGTATTTCTTAGCATCAGGTTTTGAGGTTTTGACGACTTTTTACGTTCAATAACACAGCATGGGCTACAGTCCCGGCTTGGGGGATGGAGCGTCGGTGTCCTATTCTAGGCCTAACCTTAATGATACCGGTAATGCACTGCCACCAACGGTGGATTAATTTAATTGCTTAAACGAAGTATAAAGCTAAAATGGGCTACATAATAATTTACACTAGAAACAATTAATCTTACTAGGGAACAGATCTTAGGTTTAAAAACTATTGGTTTTTATTTTAAGACATCAGAATGATAAAAATAACACTTTTACATTTAGTTCACTAGTTCAGCTTTTGACAAGTTTGGCAAAAACAAATAAATCAAGAATTTACATTAGAAATTCACTTGGATACAAGAACAACGATGTTTGTTCTTAAACACTTAATTTAGACGAGAAAAAGCATTTTTATCTTGGGTTCCTATCAAGGAATACCCAGCAAGCTGAACCGCGTCGGCTAAGTTACAACTATATTTGACAACTGTAGTTTTCAAGTCGTTCCACAGTTATTTTTCCTCGCGAGTCCCTTTGTTTACATTAAAGAATGAACAAAGTAAGAAACTGGCTTTTTAGAAAGAGATGCCTACTCTAACATTATGGTGGTAAAGACCAGCAATGCCGATAAGGCTTACCAACCATAAAGACTCCAAGCTAGAGGTTAATTTAATTTAGACTATAAATTTAGAATTGGGGGGTCCTAAAGATAAACTTCTAAAGTTAAACTAGTTACTTACAAACACTACCATTTTGCCCGGCATGGCAATCCCGGACGTGACATCTCCACACCCGACCGGCGTGACCCTTCTAGCTTGAGAGATCTGTGAGCTGTGCTAACGATTGCGTTCTGGGGCTTGGGTTTTATGCTAGAGAGGGGAAAAAGCGCGGACGTCGAGGGTAGCTGCGGGGGTCTGATTGGCTGAGGGCCTGGAGAACAATGGAAAGTGGGAGGAGAAGTCGGTATGGCAAAGGGTTTTGGTGCAGAGCCGTTTGAAGGAGTAGGGACAAGTAAGATGGAAAAGACAGGCCTGTGTTGAGTTTTACTCAATTGAACATTGGGAAATAGGCCTTTACTTTGTATTATTGGCTATGGATTGAATATTTACATGTTTGCAACGTGAATAGGCTCTTGTTAAAGCTTAATACATGGCTTTGGGTAATGCAGAGAGCATTACTATTAAATTTTATAAGCTTTAACTGGAAACAGCAGTGTTAGACACCACAACAAGTTTTGGCTGGGGGGGGGGGGAATGAGGATTCAAAGTTTTTAAGCACAGTTTGACTTTCGGATTGTATGAACACAGATCTTTTATAAATATCTTTTGGTTTTTAATAGTAGGGCAAGCTAGTAGCAACACTCGGATGGGTCAGTCAGGTTTTGCAGAGATTTAAAACAAAACATATATACACAAAAATTCGTGTCCGGTGATTGCCGATGTCTGTATACTTTGGACTAGTGGTAGCGTTTTGGGGGCAAAAGATTATTATTAATAAAACATGAAAAGAATATATAGATTAGCTTGGTGAATGCTATAACGCATTTAAGTTTAAGTAGAATAAATAACTTCAAAGTTAAAGGACAGTCGACGATCGCTGTGGAAATTTTTCATAAAGGTAGCAGCTGTTCAACATAATAAAAAATATCACACTCACAAAGTAGTTTGTATCATTAAGTAGGAGGTTAAGTACCTTCGCAGAGGAAGCTCCTCCTCTAAAACACTAAACTAATGTTTTCGGCTTTATGCCTAAGTGAAAAATAAAAAGTAAATACAAATTTTTACAAGTGGCGAAAATGGCGTCTCGTGCGCTACGGTGACTTTACGGCTTCGGTTTCGTGCGTTTTTCTAAATGTTGTAGAATGACTTCTAGATGGAATTTTCTTACTCTGTTTGCGGGGGGAAACAGATAAAGTTCGTGGCTATTAAGAGCTGTTTAGATGAGACGGATTGGTCCAATTTCTTGGGAGATACAGGCGTTTGAATTTGGGGTTTTTCCCCGGCCGAGTCGCCGAGAGAAAAAAAAATGTTCCACGGGTATTTTGATCTTTAGAGGTCGTATATCCTCTCCAATCGTTTTTCGGCAAGCCGACATTACACGCCCCCACACAGAG
This sequence comes from Lithobius niger, assembly GCA_023313725.1. Lineage (NCBI taxonomy): Eukaryota > Metazoa > Arthropoda > Chilopoda > Lithobiomorpha > Lithobiidae > Lithobius > Lithobius niger. Next base: position 6,721 of record JAHWFP010047583.1, on the reverse strand, counting down.
GATTTTATTCAGGGTTCCTTAGAACTCCGAATAAAAGGTAAAACAGAAAGGTCAGTGCACACAAGATGTGCAAAAATCAAGACTGCCAAGCCATGCAATAAGTAATACAAAACAGACCCTATTAAGCATCACTTTGTGGAGATATCCATCTCAAGTTACTTTCAATTTTAGAATGAGATAGACTGGGTTTCATTCATTTTAAATCAAAAATGAGATAGACTGGGTTTCATTCATTTTAAACCAAAAATGAGATAGACTGTGGGATACTTTTTCCTACCCCGGGGATCCTTTTACAAAAAATTATTACACTAATTACAAAAATATTAACTTTGCCGTTTTGTATTTTTGGGGGACAAACGTTTTTGTGGGTTAGAAAATTTTTCATAAATTCAAAGTTACAAGTTAAGAAACACTATTTTTGCAGCCATTAACTAAATACTGTCCGCGCTGCTGGTGCAGGAAAATCGTACAAGTATTTGAAAATGGGGTAAAAGACAAATGAGGCCATCTACTGTTCTGGTAATATGTCCCATACGGATTCTGCCTCTGCTCAAGTCTAGTCATTTTTTTATCTGGGATGACTGCAAAATTTACCCTCCGCCGCATTTCAATAAACCTAGCCGCTGCGATAGGGATCGGAGAAACGAATACTATGGGTACGCATAAAATGACCGGCTCTATTTACTGTTAAACTACTCCCACTAGAAGGGTTTGAGGTTACCAAGCAACTTGTTTACATATTCAATTTGACACTGAAGGACTTTGAGATAAGACCCATAACTTACATAACAATACAACACTGGGAAGTTTTGTGGATAAAAAATAACAACCTTTTAACGACAGAGTTGACCTTTTGCACTCAGAGGTGAGACAGACAAATTTTTTGCAGGAAAAATGTTTCATAAAAACCTAAAGAAGGGCCAACCGGGAACAAGTTGCAACCCCCGTAGAATATTCCTAATGAATATTTAATTAGTGTCGTTACAATCTTTGTTAATATTCTCCCACAAAGGGAGACGTTGATAGTGACAAAAAGAGTAAAACATCGGCACTTAAAATTTAGGTGTGAAGGCCAAAACGGGAATTAACTGGAAGTCGCTTTCTGTTATGGACGTACTTCCAACAATCCATGTAATAAAATTAAAAATGCAGTTAAAAATAATTTTCAGTCAATTTGTACTGAAAATGATGAGTTTTAACAAGTTAATGTTTAAACAAAATACCTACTTAAGGTGTCAGCGTTTAAGTGAGGCTTGCCTGGTTTGTACCTGACAGTTTAGTCATAATCCCTAAGCAATCTGGGGTTTTTTCCAGACATTTGCTTGAGCCAGTGGAGTGGGTTGTGGTCTGATTCAATGATAAATTTTGTCCCATAGATGTAGGGCCGCGATTTAGCTACTGACCAGATCAGACAAGCACACTCTTTTTCTGTCGTCCCGTAATTTTGCTCACGGGCGGTTAGTTTACGTGAAACGTAAAGGCAGGGGTGTTCATCTTCTCCAAACTGTTGCAAAAGCACATAACCCATACCTCGGTCTGAACAATCACATTGGAGGATAAAGGTTTGGGTGAAGTCGGGCGCTCTTAGGACCGGAAACGTCACTAAGGCAGTTTTCAAAGTTTCAAAGGCATTTTGCTTTGAATCATCCCATGAAACGGGATCGGGTGCATCTTTTTTCAAAGAGTCTGTTAGACATGCACAGATTTCTGAATAGTGGGGAATGTAACGTTGGTAGTAACCAACCAAACCAAGGAAGGAACGGACATCTTTTTTGGTTTGTGGACGTACGAATTTTTCTACAGCCAACACTTTTACTTCTTAAGGAGTGCGAGTTCCATTGCCCACTTAGTGTCCAAGGAAAGTAGCTCTGCTGCAAGCGACCTGCGATTTCTTGGCGTTAACCGTTAACCCGGCCTTCTTGACAGCAGAGAGAAAATTAAAAATGTTGTCAAGATGTTGTTGCCACGTTTCGACACCAACTGCGGTGTCATCTTGAAAGGGAGTCACAAACTCCTCCATGCCACGTGTGACATTGTCCATTAGTTTTTGGAAACAAAATAGAGCGTTTTTCATCCCCATGTTCATCATGAGGGGAGCAAACTATCCAATGGGAGTTGTGATGGTGGCGGCCATTGAAGCCTGTGGCGTCAAGCGCACTTGCCAAAATCCACGGTTTAGGTCAAAAATGGAGATGTATTTCCATTTAGCTGCACGTTCAATACATTCCTCTATATTGGGAATTGAGTAATCCTTGGTTACCGTATTGTTGTTCAGCTCTCTGTAGTCAGCTACAGGACGTGGGCTTGCGTCTTCTTTTTGGACGATGATCATGGGTGAACCATGAGGGGAATCGGTTTCAACAATTAAACCTAGACTGAGCGTTCTCTCAATCTCAGTGACAATCAAGTCACGTTTGAATTTCGCGTGCCTATAATATTTACAGGGCTTAACATGCGAATCGATTAATTCCACATCGTGGGTAACAATGTCGGTACGACCCGGCAGAGTAGAAAAGACTCCATCTACACGGTCAAAGACTTGAAGTAAGTCAGATTTCTGTGATTCTGTTAAATCACCGGTCTTTTTAAAAAGACTCGTAGCCTCTTGGGAATTAAGATGGCCATCACCAGGCTGGCCAGTCCAGACATGGTCATGAAACGAGTGGTTACTAGACCCTTCCCTAGGCAGATAGGGCTTTAGCAAGTTAACGTGATAAATGGTCTCCTTTTGAGAACCAAAGGACTTCTTAACAAGATAATTTGTATATGATAAGCGTTTTATCACCTCACAGGGTCCATCCCAATAAATTTCTAACTTATTGGTTCTAGCTGGTTTTAAGACTAAAACTTTGTCACCAACTTTGAACTTGCGTTCAACTGCCTTACGGTCGTAATAGGTTTTATTTTTAAGCTGACTCTTCACAATGTTTTCTTGTGCGAGTTCCCGTGAGTATTGGAACCTTTGTAAGAGATCCAAGATGTACTCAAGGACGGATGGGTGAACGTCGGGTTCAATCCATTGGCTTTTTACAAGCTCAAGAGGGCCCTTTAAATTTCGGCCGTACACCATTTCTGCTGGGGTGAAACCAGTGCTCTCATGTGGAGCGGTGCGAAGAGCAAACATGGCACCCGGGAGACATCTTTCCCAGTCCTGGGGATGCTCATAACAAACGGCTCGCAGCACTGCTTTGAGCGTTCTGTGAAATCTTTCCACGCTGTTAGATTGGGGGTGGGAAACACTCGAATTTACACATTTGATTCCACATTTTTCAAGGAATAATGTTGTAAGTTCTGAGACAAAAACTGAGCCCAAGTCAGACTGGAGCTCATTGGGGTACCCTAATCGAGAGAAAACAAGAAGGAGGGCATCAACTACACTTTGACTGTTTGCTTCTTTGAGGGGCACAGCCTCGGGAAATTTTGTTGCCGGATCAAGAAGGGATAAAATATATTTAAAGCCTGCTCGACTAGTAGGTTTAATGGGGCCAACAATGTCAACAATAAATCGGTTGAATGGTTCCCCATCCATGGGCACTAGTACCATGGGGGCAACAAACTTCTGTCCGGATTTTCCATTTTTCTGGCAGGTAAGACCCGTTAGAACGAACTGCTCAATGTCACTAAAACATTTGGGCCAGTAGAAATTTGTTAGTACTCTTTCTTTCGTTTTAGAACGACCAAGATGGCCGGCCCATGCATTTGCATGCGCTGTACTCATGACCAAATCTCTACATTCCTTAGGAAGAACAAGTTGCCTCTTAATTAGCGGCCTTCCTTCGAGACGAAAGGGTTTACGAAAAAGTAAATCGTTTTCAACGAAAAAGAACTTATTTTCGTCTTGCTGATTCTCTGGGATTTCAGCATATTGCCAGCACAATTTTAAAGTGGGGGATTCGTGTTGGAGTTTAAGAAACTCGGTTTTGTCAATCTTGAGCAAGTTTGTAAGTTTCTCCGTTTGAGGGACTAAAATAGCCGCGTCCAAACTGTCTGGGTTGGGGTTGACAAATCCATCCATCCCTTCTTGTGAAGGGACTACACTGAGTTCAGCCTCGATGCTTGACTCCTCGTTATCGCTGGCGATCTCACGGTAATTAAGGCGTAAGAGCGGTAGCTGCTCATTCACGCGTGTCTGTGAACGAGTGACGGCATTAACGTACGTGGGGAGGGGGGCAAAACCTTTTTCCTCCAATACATCTTGGGACGGCACACCAAGTAACATATCGAAATGGGGCCCAAGGTGATCCGACACGAGAGCTTCGGATTGGATGACTCCATACGGAGTTTGTACGTTAATTAGAGCAATTGCGTGGGCAGTAGTTTGCTCTGTTAAGGCATTATGGCAATGTGTATACTCACCCGTGAATTGTTCGGGTTTTACAAGACTACGTGACACTACATCATGGGTATCTCTAAGGACTAAACATTTAGTTCCGTTGACGGTCCATTCATGAATGTGTTTAGAAAGCACCATTTGGGGAGGGGCAGTATTTACAAAGTTACAATCTGCGTCGGTGGCTGCCTTTTCAGCCGCGATGCGGTAGCGACACTCGTTTCTTCGGTGCCCGGGGCGTTTGCAATAAAAGCAGTTGCCATCGTACTGACGTGGTCGGTCAAACTCATGGTTAGGGTTAGCACTAGGGGCAGTGTCCCTACCAGGGGCGTCAGTTTTAACTTCGACAGTTCCAGCCGGATTAGCTGTCGGGTGGTGGTTACGTCGGTTACCACGTTGTTGACCTGAAGGTTTAGAACCTTGGTTAGACGTTGCAGCTATGGGCTGTGTTTTGGCTGCACGAGTGGCAGTTTCTGTAGCAATCTGCTTGTTACGAGTGGTGTACTCGTCACATAGTTGGGCTGCTTCGGCCAACGTACTCGTCTTAATTTGGTCGGGGATCCATTTTCTGAGATGGTTAGGGCAAGATTTGTAAAATTGCTCTAAGAGCATCAAATTAACAAGTTTATCAAAATCCCTGTTAACTTTGGCCAATTCAAGCCATCTGGAAAACAAAGTTTCCAAGTCAAATGCGTAGTCATGGTACTGCACTTTCGAGTGAACGAAATTGCGTTTGTAGTGACTCTTTCGTCTGAACAAATCGGGCAAGTAACTTTACTTTAACTATTTCATAGTCGAGCATTTCCGTGTCGGAAAGCTGGTCGCAAACTTTGACTAAAACTTCACCCATTAACGGTAATAAAGCTGTAGTCCATTGGTCCCTGGGAATTTTCTGACTAGTTACAATTCTCTCAAATATTTTTAAGAAACTGTTAATCTCTGTTTTGGGCGTCCACTTATTCACTAATCGAACGACATCAGCAACTTTGCCCGGTTTCACTGGATTTGGTTGAGCTGGGGGAGCGCCGTTAGCTCCGTTTGGAGCGGCGTTAAGATTAACACTAGCAGTGTTTAGTCTGGCTAATTCTAACTGCTTGTCTAGTTTAGCTAATTCTATAGCACTCAGACGTTCTGTAATTACAGCATCTTTATCTTTAATTTGGGCTTCTTGATCCTTAAGGGCAAGTTCGTGGGCACGGCGTTTATCACCTTCGGCCACTTCAAGAGCTCTTAACTTAAGTTCTTCGGCTTTAAGAGAAAGCTCATTTTCTTTTACGGCTAGTTCTTTTTTTGTTAAAATAGTAGCCTCTCTCTTTTCTATAGCGTTAGCTAGTGCGTCCGAGAGTTCGGTTAAATCTAGTTTACCGTCTTCGAGGGCTGCTCGCAAGATTTGCACTGATTCGGCTTGAGATTCACTTACAGTAAATCCTAAATTTAAACAAGCCTTTTTTAGGTCTTTGTTGGGCAAGTCATGGATGATTTCTTCTAATTCTTCCATTTCCGACATTTTCGTTTTTAACGTTAAAACGGGTTCAAAATAAAGCCTTTATATTTAAACCAAAATTAAATGCAGCCGCATATTAATTTGAACGTTAATTTTGGACAGAGCGAATTACTAAAAAAACTTCTCTACCAAATCCAGCAAGTTATACATAAAAAATACACTTTCAAGGACCCCTAGCACTCTGGTATGTGAATAGCTAAAATACACTACGGCTCTTAACTACAATACTCGGCTTAGCGGCCTTAAAGCACATCTCATGTACACTTACCCCTTTACACACAATCGCTGTGTTGTCAGTCTGTCCTTCCTGTTCCACCGTAGTACGGGAAGTCCGGCACTGATGTATGATGTAGATCGTCTTGGGCGGTCTAATCCACTGGGACCTTGGTTGGCGAACTCAAAATCCACTGCTTGGCTGCACGGAGCGCAGGTTCCCTCTCGGGCCTCTTCTCCTACAGCATCGGGTTTTGGGGAGACGTCTCACGGCAGGAGGGCCTCTCTGGAAGCGGCAGCTGTTGCTTCCTGGCGCCGGCAGTTGTTGTGGCTGCTTGGCGGTGTTTTGCCCCGTTTTTTAACGGCAGGGCGACTTCTTCTTCGTGATCGTGTTTACGTGATCACTGGCATCTACTTCTTGGCCTTATTTTACTGGACCACAGGCGTCTAGTTGGACGGGACTTGCATCCTTCTAGGAACTTGGCATAGTAGTATGGCAGGGGGGAAACGCTTGTCGGGAACAGCACCTGTTGATCCCACCACTGCCACCAAGTTGTAGCGGCGGGCGCTACAACGGCTGAGGTGCTTGTAGCGCCCCCGACATCTTTGGTTGACGAGTATTTCTTCGCATCAGGTTTTGAGGTTTTGACGACTTTTTACGTTCAATAACACAG
>JAHWFP010047528.1:118741-164012 GCA_023313725.1 Lithobius niger | reverse complement strand
CCCCCCCCCCCCCTACCTCCGTACTTTGCAAGCCCCGGCGGCATTGCTCGGGTGGGGGATTTTTCATTCTTGTCTGAGGTCCAGACGCCGTACTGTAAGGTAATGGTGGTGTTCGGCTTACATCTAGGTTTGAAACCATTAGAACGTCGATTGCCTTCCAAGGGACCGAAAATTTGCTAACACTGCACGGCATTTTGTGTTTGAGCAGAGAACACATCCTCCCTCGTTCTCAGGTTCATGCCTGCAAGCGTTTTCCACAACGCACGTTGCACGGATTTCTCCACGTCACAGCAGCACGTTGCACGTTCCAGGGGTCACCCCCCTTTTCAAGGCAGGGGACGTTTTCCGTGGATTCTCACATCGTGGATGGGTGCCTCTCGGGGTCGTCCCCCCAGGAGCTGGTATGGATGTCCCCCCCTCCTCACCTTCCTCCATTTCTCTCGCGGGGTGGGGGGGGGGGGGAGGTTGCGTCCCCATGTAGACAACTGGGAGGTCATCACCGACGGCGTGCTCACTCTGTCCGCTGTAGGCAGAGAACATTCGCCGTTTTTTGTGTCTGAACGACCGCTTACTCCAGCCTCTGAAAGCTGAACCAACATCTAGAGAAGCAGCGTTTTCAAGGTGGAGACGATTCGGTCGGTCAGAGAAGCGATGCAGCCAACCGTTGTTACAATTGCCATCTATTTCGAGGATGCATGCATGCATGGTCCATTGCACCAGGGGATTCGGCATCTGTTTCGCCTTTTTGTAGGAGGTCAATCGTACCAGTTTCGTGTCCTACCTTTTGGGATTGCAACCGGATCTCGTGTCGTCACGGAAGTGCTTTGCTTGGATTGGGGGTTTCTACATTGTTTGGAAATTGTAGCCCATGCCTATATCAGCGTTTGGTTGCTCCGCCATCACTCGGAGGAAGTACTCAGGTGGCAATTGGCCACGTGTCTTCAAGGTTCTGGGTCTATGCGTCCAGTTGGAAATGCCCGGGCTGGTTCCGTGCAGGCAGTTTGTGTTCCGCGGCGCTCAGTTCGATACGGTCGAGTTCACGGGTTGGCCATCGCAGGAACAGGTAGAGAGGTTACTGGATCGGATGGAAAGGTTGCAGCTAGCCACCGAGATTACGTCAGTGGACCTGGTGTCAGTAACAGGTGTCGTCGATTCCTGCGCTGAGCTGGTTCCTTTCGGGGAATGGAAGGTCAGGCCGATGCATTTGTTCAGGAACCATGCATGATAACCTCGTCGTCCTGGTGGGATGTGTTTTCTCTGGACAGTTTACAGTTCTGTGGTAGGGTGATCCCTTCAACACCTGCCGGGGAGTGCCCATTCAGGACCCAACGCCGTTTGGACTTCTCTTCACGGACGCATACTCCACAGGCTGGGGGGGCGTACTTCGAGGGTCTCATGACGGCGGGAGTGGGGTCAGATGAGGAATGCCAGTTACATATCAATGTTCTGGAGAAGCGAGCAAAACGTCTGGCGGTGCAGGTCAAGGAAAGAGTTTGCGTGGGAAGAACGTGATAGGCGGGGATGGCTATGATGCACAACACAACGGCGGTGGCTCACGTCATGATAGGAGGAGGGACTTGTTCTTGGTTGATGATGGAAGAGACCTCCCTGCTGTTTCGACTGCACGAAGCCCTGCATCTCAACCTGCGTCTGCATCATGTAGCAGGGAAGCTCCGTAATCTAGCAGACGAGTTGTCACGTCAGAGAACTCGCACAACGGAATGAAGTTTCGATCCCAGCCTGTGCCAGGGCTCGTTATTGACGTGGGGGAAGCCTGGGTGGGCCTGTTTGCGGCATGCTACAACTGCCAACTCCCACACTTTGTCTCGCCGTTTCTGGACTCGACGATGTGGGCCACGTACGTTCTCTCCATCGACTGAGCAGGCCTGTCAGCTACCTGTTTCCCCCCGTTCTCGCTTCTGCAGGCGTCTTGGAACAATCTTCGCAAGTCCCCGGGAGAATACATTTTGGTGGCACCACTCTGACCAGCTGCGTCATGGTTTCCTTACTTAGTGGAACTGTCGAAGGAGGACCCACTTCCTCTACTCCATCCTGACCCAGCACTGAGGTGCGCGACCCACCCTTGTCCCGAGTTCACGGGTGGAGACTGTGGTAAGGAATTGGAAGGTGAGGGTTTTACCACTGAGGCCTCGGAGGGGATGTAGGGTTGCCGCCATTCTTCGACAAGGAAGAACAGTGAGGCCAGGTGGAAGGTTTGGCGTTTCTGGTGCTAAAAGAAGGGATGTGATCCAACGGACCCTACAGAAGCCGCTTTGTCGTCCCACTTGAAAAAACCTTTCGGAGCGGATGTTGGGTTGCCTGCGTTCTTCAACGAGGAAAAACTACGACGCCCGATGGAAAATTGGGTTTTTCTGGTGCCGGAAGGTGGAAATTGATCCGACGGGCCCGACCGAAGCCGCTTTGTCATCTTTCCTGTAAGAACGATTTGTCAAAGGCTTGTCCCCGACGGCCATTAAGGGGTATCGTTCGGCCATCAACTCCGTCTTGTCGGCATTGGGAAGGAAGAAGCTGGTGACCAGTGAACATGTATCACGGCTGGTTCGGGCCTTTGTAAATGCACGACCAAGGAGTAAGCAATTGTTTCCCAGATGGAACTTACTGTTGGTGTTGGCTAGTTTGGAAGTGGCACCTTACGAACCTCTTTGTTCGGCTTCGTTGCTCCTGTTATCGCAGTAGACCCTATTCTCGATGGCTCTGGCTTCGGCAGCTCGGCAGAGCGAGCTGGCTGCTCTGGTGAGAGATGGCCAGTGAACATGGTTCACGCCAGGTCCGGGCGTTTGTGAATGCAACACCGAGGCCTAACAGTTGTTCCCCAAATGGAGCTTGCCCTTGGTGTTAGCCGGTCTGGAGTTGGCGCCTTAGGACCCTTTTTCTTGGTGGCTCTGGCGGCTCGGCTGAGCGAGCTAGCTGCTCTGGTGAGAGATGGCAAGAACATTCATCTTTCCTTCCTTCCTCCCTTGACTTCCTTGTGAAGAATCAAACACCAGATGTGGCCCCATGCCTTTGGTGATTAAGGCATTGAAGACAGTGGTTGATCTAGGGGGTATGGAGTGGACCCAAGGCTCGGTCCGGGCTCTCCACCTTTTCTTAGGACCAATTTGACGGAGCAGTCTGGACGTTCGGGACGAGCTGGATCTACACTCACTCCACAGTTTTTGCAATGGGATCGAGCTTCTGGAGGTGTCCTTCCCTTCCCGTCACCAGCGAAGATAGGGAAATGGATTTGTAAGGTCATCACGCGAGTGTATGAGCACGGACTGGACCATCTGGACATCCCTGCGAATGTGAGGGGCCCATGCGTTGAGGGTTTTGGCTGCGTCTTGGGCCTTCTCATCTGGCACCCCGATTAATGATGTGGTAGCTGCCAGCTCTTGGACCAACAAGAACACTTTCATCGCCCATTATCTTTGTGATACAGATACGGCGAGTGGGAGTGGTCTGGAGCATCCCCAAGTGGCGGCTAGAAGCGTTGTTGGGGAGTGAGTGAAGTTTGTGTACACAGTGGAAATGAGATGACACAACACAAGGAGTGTTGTAGTGTCATCATGCCCACTGGAACTTTCTCTAAATGGGAGAAAGAAGGTGGGCAAAGGCAGGGAAGTTCAGGCGACACGTCACGAGGCAGTGTTTGGTGTTGCAATGGTGGAAGGCTTCCTGTTAAAGTGCATACTGGAGAGTTTCCAACCTGACACGAGGAGTGTTGAGGGGTTGGCCCACATGAACCTTTTCCTGGTGAAGAAGTTGTGGGGATATGCACGTTGTACACAGTGGACAGTACACAGTGGAAAGATGGACAGTTGTCATCACTGTTGCCCGGTGGCAATACCAGTGGTGGATCGCAGTCCATGGCTGAGGACCTCGCCCGAGACAAGTGCTGAGATGGGTAAAGGTTTGTTGCTGGCAGTGTTTAATGTGTGATGTGTGCTGTATTGTTGGTGTGGAGTGCAATGCAACGAGAGTTAGCAGGGTTCGTGCTGTCCCACCGGCCTATTGGACAAATTCAGCACATACTAGAGGTTAGTATTTTACAGATAGTAAGAAACGACAATTTTAACTTGATTAAAATTAGTTTTTACTATCCTAAAATACTTACCTCTAGTAGGACCCGCCCAGCCTCCCCGCTTCGCCGAACCCTGGAAAAGTTGAGTTGTGGGTTCCGGAAAACGAAGTGTCATTGTTGGGCTGGCGCTGGCTTGTTGGAGGCAACGATTGTTGCGCACCAAGTGGCAGATAGGCTAACCTCATTGCATTGCAAGTGTTGCAGGTGTTTTAAACTTTTAAGGGGTTTAAAAAATCGGGTAGAAAAGCAAATCGAAAACGATTTTAGCACATACTAGAGGTAAGTATTTTAGGATAGTAAAAACTAATTTTAATCAAGTTAAAATTGTCGTTTCTTCTGCTAGGTTTACTTAAAACATAACGAAATTTATTTACAATTTTTTTGAATTTAATATTAAAGGATTTATACAATATACATTGTGGAGGTTTCATGCAAACTCGTGCAGATGTTAAAAACGTGATAAAGAGTAAGTTTTCCCATGGTGGGCTGATTTGTCTGGTTGATTCCGATAACGAACGAGACTCGGAGCCATTATTTTGTTTACAAATTTGCGGATGATATTTTTAACGCCTACCCCTGATTTTAGCCAAATTAACTGCATAAGCCCATGGGCGTTTAATACGCGATTTACGGTACTGCAAACTCGGTTCAAGTGAAATTAAAATTATTCTGCTCGCACAGTTCTGTGAGCGTCTGATGATTCGTCGACAAGTCTGCAACTTAACCAACTCGTCAAGGAAAAGGGTTAGGCATTTTAATGCTAAATTAGTATTATTGGCAGCCTTTGTTTCAGATTAGACAGATGTTCCATATTTTATAATTGATATCTGAAGGGCCTTTAATTTTCAAGTAAAATTATTTTCTGCTTGCTCAGTATCTAAATTAATAAGTGTTTGGTCGGTATTTACTGCATTCTCAAAGCTATAGAAAGGTAGACATCGGAAATTGGCTTTTTTTTTGGCTACCTCAGTTTTAAGCAGAAATCTGTAATTTGTGTTATAAATTATAAACTGTGCTGAATATTATTCTGCTTTGTATTTTAATGTGTTGAATTTTATTTGTGTAAATTTCAAGTTATTTTTTTTTTAATTAGCACACTTAATTTTTGATCAAGTTGCATTGAGTTTCTTCTTGTTTTTTTATTATTGTTATTTTTTTAATCGTCAGCATTGCTGGGGTACAGAGCAATATTAAAGAAGAGCAGAATGATGTTAAATCAAAAGAAAGCATTGTGAAAGAAAAACAAAAAACTGATAAAGAACAGAATACTAGCACGAAGCAAGAAGTAGCTGTTGAGGAAGAGCAGAAAAATATTAAAGTGGAGCAGAACAATGACCAGATTGTGGAACCAAAGCGAGAAGCAATCGAAGCAATTGCTGATCACGACCCTAAGACCCGAAAGCAAGAAGCTCAACGCAAACTTGAGTTTCACCATAAAGAAAAAGAATTGTTGGATGCTATAAGCAAACTGCAGGCGGAAGGTGGTATTCAGCCTTTGGGTCGAGACCGAGCATATCGCCGATTTTGGGTTTTCAGTAGTGTTCCTGGTTTGTTTGTAGAAAGCGACGATCCTTTTGTAGGGAGTTGCCTACCTGAGCCCACTGCATACAATCCTAATTCTAATCCATATCTAACTCAACTCAAGGAAGAAAGTAATCATGTAAATAGTGACAAAGAAAACAAGGTGGCCGCAAATAATTTAGGAACAACAAATGCACCGACTGTGGTAGTGAACAAACAGCACAAATTACTCAGTGACAATCATCCCGTTGTAGTTGTGGAAAAACTGAATCACGCCCAATACCTAGTTTCTGCTGATGACAAGTTTAGTCCTAATGCTGTGTACAGGGCCACCGCAAAACCAAATGTATTTGGAATGTGTACTGCAGGCGTGAGTTGTCCCGTGCATGGCACTGGGCGAGAGCAACGTGCTCGTTGGTCATTTTACAGCAAGAGCGAGGAATTGGATAGCGTGTTCCACGCCTTAAACCCCCGAGGGTTTCGCGAAGGTGCCCTTCGTGAATCTCTCAATTTTGAGCGTCAGCGTTTGTTGGCATCACTAACTCGGTGTCCTGTGCAACAGTTAAATTGTGACGCTTGTGAAAGTGATGAGAAACAGAGCGAGTCTCGCAAAGGATCGAGACGTAGTGGAGTAGTAAAAACTGATGAGTCGCCTCCTTTGCCAGTGGAAGAAGAAATGGAGATGGTACTACGAGAAATGCTGTTAGATATTGAAGATAGAATTTATAGTGGGAGTCTAGGCGAGTTAAAGGTAAGCAACATAAAATTAAGAAAGGTATTACCAAGTTCTATTTTGTTTTCTCAAAAAAAAATATTTAAAAATCTTTTTGGCATGATTCTTTTAGCGTCAAGTACTGTATAAGTTATGCCGAGTGTTGATTCATAAAGCTCGTGTAGGCCTAGACTATCTGCATTAGCAGTCTTTTAAAAAGTGTTATATAGCAGTTAAAAGGTGTTTTATAGCAGGAGTGTAACGTTGGGCCAAACTTTTTGCAAACGTTTCCTGTAAATTTCTCCTTCAATTTAAAAAGTTTTCACAGGTTACAAATTTTTCCTTACCATATAGCCTACTTACGTATTTTCGTGTTTATGTCTTTGGAGTCTTCTTCAAATTTATATATTGGATCAAATTTCCACTGTTAACTCTCTTATTTACTCTGTACCTTACTTTCACTAGAGTAGCGTGCTGTGAAGGATGATCCAAAGTCGGGACTTCTCCCAAATACAGTAGAACCTCGATTATTCGAACTAATTGGAACTGAAGGGTGCTCGGATAATCGAAAATTCTGATAATCCAATTTACTTGCAAAATAAAGACGAAAACTTTTTTCTTTACTCAATTTTCGTGTTTGTGAACTGTGCCTGATTGTATAAGACTACTGAAAAGAAAATAGTGCATGAAATGACTCTTAGAACAAAAATAAAGCAAAGTCAATGCTTATTTTATTTGTTCTCTAAAAAACAGCAAATTTCTGAATATTTTGTGAATCGAAGTTCGGATAATCGGGGTGTTTGGATAAGCGAGGTTCTACTATAATGCCAATTATCCTTATGATTAGTTTACAGTAGTAATGAAAAAACGGTGAGGAATTATACGCGTTTAAAGACAATGACCTTGGTGACGGTAATAAGTATACTAAAAGGCATTACTTCACGCCAATGTTTTAAATTGATGACTCTTCTCCCCGGGGCGCCCCCCCCCCCCTCCCAAAAAAGTATGAAAATCCGTGTGAAAATAAATGTGTGCAAAATAAACTTCCTGCAAGTAGCTTCACATCCAGTGCAAGGGCTACTTGTCGAGCAGTGACACTATCATGGGTTACTTATCCAGCAATGTACAGAGATTTGAAAAATGAAAAGTAACCGAGCATGAAGTTTATTTCATACATAGGCATTGCTACACAGATTTTATATAAAGTAGAACCTCGATTATCCGAACTAATTGGGACCGAAGGGTGTTCGGAAAATCGAAAATTCGGATAATCCAATTTACATGCAAAATAAAAGAGGACAACTTTTTTCTTTACGCAGTTTTAGTGTTTGTCAACTATGCTTGATAGTATAAGACTACTAAATAGAAATTTTAACCTGAAATGACTCCAGAAACAAAAATAAAGCAAAATCGATGCTTATTCCTTCTCTAAAAAACTGCAAATTTCTGAATATTTTGTGAAAATGGGAATTCGGATAATCAGGGTGTTTGGATAATTGGGGTTCGGATAATCGAGGTTCTACTGTATTTAGTTTATTTGAGGTGGGGGGTGGGGGAGAGGATTAAATTTTGAGTTCTTGGAAGTTTTTCAGTTTATACCAATGATGTAAAGTGTTTCCTTTAATGGGACGAACTTAAAAAGAGGTCATTGAGGTCACAGTCTTCCTGTTTTTCTCAGTATTACCCCAAACTTGAAGGCGAGATGTTATGGCTGAGCCAATGAGGGGAACAAGTCTATTCCAGATTTAATTGACTCAATTCCACTTTTATGGAATTGATTCAACGTTGGACAATTTCAGGATATGAATTCATGGAACTGACTTTATTAATGTTCAATTCCGCTTGCCTTGATTTGGACTAGACTTACGTATTTACCGAAATTATAAACTGACTTGGTAGGAATTGACATGATGACCATTAGTTCACCCCATGTTGCGCTCTGGTTGACTGGATTTGCCATGTCATCCATTGGACTGTCAGTGCCTAGATTTTATTTTATTTTTATTTGACTTAAAATTTCTTGTTCTGACCAGATTTCATTCAACCTTAAATTAAGGCCAATTCCACAAAGTCCAAATCAATTTACCCAAATTTGCCAAAATCGTCTAAATTTTCGGCAATACCTTAATTTTGTGAAAAATTTACCTGAACGCTGGGCTTAAGCGGAATTGAATGGAATTGGTCAAAATATATCCTGAATCAACCGGGAATTGGCTGGAACTAAGACAGGGTCAACAGCAATCACTGAATTGGAATTTATTTGTCAGAATGAGAAACGGAAATTAATTGCTTGTAATGTCTTAACGGTAAGAAACACAAACTTGGGGTGTGGACCATTGGAAAGCTGGCGAAAAAACCTTCAAAATGGTCTATTAAAACATAAAAACTGGTCGACAAGTAATGCTAATATCTTTGTAGATCCTGATTTCTACGTATAGTCCAAATATCGGTTAAGATCAGGATCGGTAATTAGGATCGGCACAGCCTTAGGATTTAGCACTATTTGGAATATATTCGGGAAAGCCATACTTTTTAAAGCTGATCTTATTCCGATCTTTACCGATATTCAGTAAGGCTGCACCGATACTGGATGGGATCAGTTGCCAATATTTGTGGTATTGGACCAGCAACTGGTGCTAAAATATCGTTAACTCTGGAACCGTTTGACATTGCGACATGCGGTTCGCGGTATTTTGATCAGGAAATCACTGAATGTCTTCCTCAGGGTTCCCACTTGTCATAAAATTTTTGATTTGTGCCATAAGTATCAATAATAGAAATCGTTGGAAAATGCTGTAAACAAATTCAACTAAGGAGTACGAACTACCATAACAAATGATCCATAAGGAATTCAACATTTCTGAATTCCTCCCCCTCTTGTAATGTTTACAACGTTTTGAAGACTTACTTCTGTCTTCTAAAAAAAATGGTCTACGAACAAGGTCTAAAAACCACAACTTCGAAGGTTTTCAAGAATATGTGGTGAACCAGCCTTCATTGAAAATGTGATGGACTTTCAAACATTTGGAAACTTGTCGGTATGAACTAAGATTTATTTAATTTTGTTATAGAACATCATCCACAGGTAGCCTGAGTAGTCCTATCAGAAATGCTTATTTTGGTGTGAGGTGGTGGGTCAGGTTTATACCTTAGTTGGGTGGGGGAAGGGCCTCAAGATTATTTCAGGACCATTGAGGGTGTCATAAAAAATTGTAGGTCGCATTTTCAATTTATTCAACCACCCCCACTCAATACCAAATGTGTTAAAAACCCCAAAGAGTCAGTTAAAATATATCGTCCTTAAGTGGGTTAAAAATGAAATTTGGATCTGTTTTGTTTGTCATAAAATTAAAAAGAAAATTGTAGATCCCCATGGCAGAATCAGTGCGACGCGCGACGTACGTCGCAGACAGTTGAAGGCCACCGCAGACAAATTTTGGCCAAATTTCTGCCGTTTTGTCAATTTTTGACCGATTTCGACATTTTAATACACCATTTTAATCGTCTCGAAGATTAAAATGGTGTATTAAAATGTCGAAATCGGTCAAAATTGATCTGGCTACTACACCTTTTCATTGGTGTAGTAGCCAGATCAATAGGATAAAGCACTGAAAGGTTATTCCATAAAAACCAATAAACATGTGGGTAACCATATGATAAAAACAGATTAGCTGCAGAAAATTTTTTTCCGACAGTTGGTGTCGCAGACACTTGCAGAAAGTTCTGCCTCTGGGTTGTAGATTTAGGCGTGGGAGCCCTGCTTCCTACTGTTGATTACTATTTTATAAAATGTTATTTTAATAATTATTGAACTTTTGAAGAAAACTGCACCGTTGATGAAAAATTGGAGATAAAATTTGGGTAACGGTATCGGCAAAATTTTTAATAACGGTTTGGTATTGGTATCGGTGCAGCCTTAATTTTTAGTATTTGTAGTAAGAGGAGAATCTTTTACAATAGACTCGATATAATGAACCTCCGAACGAGGAATTTCTCCCTGTATTAAAGAACGACATTTAACTGGTTGGCCACCCACGTACCGTTCATGTGGTGAGAACGCTTCACATAGGGAATCCTTTTTCAGTACTGTATTGTAAAGATCTTGTAACATACTAACTTACAAAACATGTTTTGACCCAGAAATTTGTGATTTCGTCAGACGGATGAAAAAGGCAAACCAACCACAGCTCAAAAAAAGAATTTTTTTCACAGAACAAAGTAAAACTACAGCCTTATAGTTGTAAATTGTTCTGTGAAAAAAACGAATTCACAGATTTCTGGGACAGGTTTAAGCACAGTGTTCTCAGTACAGTCAGAATGTATGTACAGTTTGATTTTATTTGTAGTTTTTGCACGCTGTTTACGAAATTTTGAAATCATTTTATTTACAGTTCGCTGAACTAATGGAACTGTAATCAAGCTGCCCCTCACCCATAGATATCTCTAGGCAGACTTTTGCCCTTGTTTGATCTCGTCAGTAGAGAATAGGCCTACTCTGTTTAAAGAGAGCCGACTAACAAGCTTAAAATCGCTTATCCAGTTAGTTTGTACACTTAAATTCTTGTTCGGCATTTAACAAGTAAACAGCTACCATCAGTGATAAATGTTACTACCTGACGTGCCCAAGAACCAAGTTTCAAGTTTTTGTTTTACACACAATCGGTTTGTAAAATCCAAAGGGCCAAGACTATAAGGAGAATAGGGAGGGAGAAATCCTTTTAAAACTTAGAAAAATTGAATTTGGAACAGGTAGTGGTTTGACCAGTGACTCAGAAAGGGTCAACCAATTTATTTCGTGCTTTTACGGATGCTGCCAAACTGACTGACCATAAATCAGTCAGAGACATATTTGTCGCGATAACGAAAGTCACGTGACCTGGAAAAGTAATGTTAGAGCTAATTTTTTTGTATGTAACTTAGGTGTAAAATATATGTGTGGTAGACTATTATATTACTGTATTGGGGAGACTAAAAAGTGTTTCTTTCTAAGGCTAAACAAAAAAAATGGTTTGGTTTGCGTTACCCGACCGACCCTATTTTTACAAGCCGACCCTAAACTTTTTTCCGTCCAAGGAGAAAAAATCCCCCTCCCTATTTTAGGGATCGGCCGATATGACTTTTTACCGATACGATACCGATGAAAGGTAAACCGATCCAATACAATACGATACGATACCGATACAGACGTTGATACCGATAATAATAACGATAATAACAAATCTCGACTAAAAGTTTATATTTCGTACAAAAAAAGCAACTTCGGTTTCTGGTTTTGCTTGGGTTTCAACTGTTGAGATTATTCAAAAAGTTCTGTGCAGCAATAACAACATCTTTACTCTTATTCTTACTTATGGCTTCAGTACATTTATTTTCTTAGTTCGATTTCAGTTAGTTGTAAAACTACAGCAGCAGAACCAACAAGTGCTACATTTTCGTTCCAAACTGTGCAAATGGCTTTGCTTTTCTCACTTGGTTGTTGCTTTTGCTGCGCTTGGTGTCAATTTTGCAGGGAAGACGGTTGCAATTCTTGGCATAACAAATATCTGTATTGGAAGCCTTATAGTGGTCCGATACCGATATGGCAAAAATACCGATAAATACAGATTATACCGATATCAATATCGGACTATCCCTACCCTATTTTGACGCTCCATCCTACGATACAAAAGTGGTTCAAATGCTTCCTGGAAAAAGGAAAAATATTGCTCCGTGGACATGAATGTATCTTTATTGCATAAAAAAATATTAAATTACAAATTTTGAAGTAAAGACTTTCTGATTAGGTAACAAAAAAAAGTGCAAAAAAAAATAATTTTCCGACCGACCGACGCTATTTTTTTTAACTGCACAACGCAAACCAAACAATTTTTTTTGTTTGGCCTAAGCTTATTGTTAAAGTGGATCTTTGTCAGAAGTTTTAACTGCAACTTTAAAAAAAAAAGCCTTCATCAATATTTCAAGAAATTTCTTTATTGTTCAGGTTTTTGATCGTGACGGGTGGCGAGAAGCTCTCAACGGTCGTACTTACATCTCGTCTTGTGATGGTCTCAAGTGGGGAAGGAAGCAGGACAAAAGCCTGGATGCCGACTCGGACAGTGGAAGGTAGTCATTTTGAAAGATAATAACCAAAAAGTCTTAAAACATGTGTTAGTTTTAATCTTATTTCTTGCAAAGGTTTTTGTGAAGATAGAAATTCTCGTTGTTGCAGGGGTACACCATTAGACTTAATGGAACAAGAATCTGCTTCACAAAGATCGGCCTCTCCTGTACCAACCAACCAATTAATAAAGGATCTAGCTAGCGCCCTCTTGCAAATTGAACAAAGTGTAGAGGCAAAATATCTGAAGCCACCATTAGGTAAGTAGGTAGGCTACTAAATTAATAGGCCCTAGTTGCCAAAATTGTAGATCATCCAAGTTTTATCGTAACTGCATCACCGAAACAATCATCACTCAGCCTCGCAATGTAGATACTGCGAGTGCGCCCTTTGTTGGCTTGTTTCGTGTCTGCTGTGGTCTGTGAAGTCTTCGCAATGGATGAGTGCACAAATGTGCTATTCTGACGGCTGGCTGTTCTGCCATTCTTCAAACAATTATTTGGAACCTACACACCAGTTTGAAACCTCACTATTAAAGTTCGCACCCTGATATCCAGAGATTTGGTCATGTTTCAATTTTAATTTCAAAATACAAATAAGTACACATCGGAAAGTAAACATATGTACAAAACATAAATTAATAAGGGAAGAAAAATAAATATGTATATAAAAATATATATGAAGACACAACCCGTAAAAATCCATGTGGTCCCGAAGAAGTCCACTCGTAAAAAAAAAAAAAAAAATAAAAAAAAAAATAGCCTATAAACAAAAATAAAACAAATTGCACTTTGAAACGATAAAAAACACAAATCCAAAAACCACAACGGCCGATCGGTAAGCATCACGCACTCAGCAGAAAACCAGATCACAGTCTGCTGATGTATTCGCAGAGGGATGCCGTAGCAGGAATGGTGTTAAGAATCGATGCGGCATTCCCTCGCTGAACAGCAACACTGATCCTTTGGATCAAATAGGCCGTGGCCCGTTTCTCCCCGCTGACGTTGGTAATCAAGCGGCCAATGGCGTTAATCAAGGAAAGACCCTGGCGCCCAATGGACCCAAGCGTCTCAATGGCAACAGGGCAAAACACATATCAGTTGCACAGGTACTCATACTTTGCCCTTTTCCTAGCTTAGGCAGCAGAAGCGGCACTCATGCCTCAGCAGAAGTAGCATTTAAGTAGGAAGGCGGCAAACAGTCCGTACAAGTGAAGTCCCATACAAGCTGACGTCCACCAGCCCACAGAATCAAGATGCCTTCTGGATGCTTGCCATTTACACGGTCAAGACCACGGGTTCAAGCTGAGAAGGTATCCCAGCAGAGATAAGGGCCCGCTTGATAAGATCGTTAACGGAAGAATGGCGAGACCAACGGCCTGCACTCCTCTTGCAGCTGAGGCCGTGTGTGCCTGACGCGTCGACAAGAGCTCCACAAGGACAGACGTGTGGTTCGCAGATCATGCAACCCAGACGTAAGGCGATGGAAAGGCGGAAGGCCCCATCGTCGAGATATGTTCCGAGCTGTGGTGATGGAAGGCCATTAAGCCAGGCGCCGGATTCCTTGGTGCAGACCCCCAGATAACGAGTCTTGTCGGAGAGAGTAGCAGCTCGCTCATGGAGAACCCGGGTCAACACTTCCACACCTGGTTTTTCCCACTCATGCTAGGAAGTCTGGGCATTACCAATGGGAGGTGGTGACTGGCTGGATTGCGACCAAAGAGTAATGCCCTCAGAGCGGATCTGGACCATTCCTGCAGCACTAGTGTAGGGTTTCTTCGACCAGCCTGGTGGTGCGTCAGGAGGATCCCAGGAAAGCAGGTAACGAAACATTCGAAGCATGGCGAATCCCTAAACCGCCCTTTGAGACAGGCAAAGAACACTGGTCCCAGGCAGCAGCAGTGAGCTGCGTGTTGGTGACAGACTCCAAAGCTACCTGGAGAGAATTGTCAAATCTTCGAAGACCTTCCGGGCATTTCTATGTTGGAGAACACTACAAAAGATAAGAAAGCTTCGGGATGGCCTGAGAGTTCTTGAGAGTGCGCCGAAATGAGCAACAACCTGCCAGACATAGTAACAAGCGCATCGGTCTTGGCGTCCGAACAGGACGCAATAGCTTCATCGGACAAAGGGGCTCCTAAAAGCACTTGCTCGGAAGGACGCAGGACACGGAGGCCAGCAGCGAAGCGCTGGAACCTGCTGATGATGGAAATTTCCTCTTCAACGGAAGATTCCAGGAGGATCAACTCGCACTTGGAGGGGTTAATCTCCAGCCCAAGCTTCTGAGAACCGTCAATGAGTAACTAAAAGTCCTGTAGAACAGCAAATGGTGGGCCCGCCAAGGTGGCATCATCGAGGAACCAAACATTAAGGTCGGCAGACATAGCTAAAGCATTCGGATGCACAGCTAAAAAAAAAAGGAGCGTGGCCAATGGGTTACCCTTTTAGATACCACTCTGAGAAGAAATAAAGTGATCCTTGTTAGCGAGAAGGGAAGGCTGTCTGTAGCACTGGAAAAGAAAAGGGTACAAATCAGGAAAGCTCTCTTTAACGGAAGACGGCATATGGTCCCGCCGCACAGTATTGAATGCATTCCTGAAGTCAACTTTAAGAACCACCCTGGAAGCGTCATGCGTGTGGTT
This sequence comes from Lithobius niger, assembly GCA_023313725.1. Classification (NCBI taxonomy): domain Eukaryota; kingdom Metazoa; phylum Arthropoda; class Chilopoda; order Lithobiomorpha; family Lithobiidae; genus Lithobius; species Lithobius niger. The sequence continues at coordinate 148,960 of JAHWFP010047528.1, read as the reverse complement.
CATATATTGTCGCGTAGCATGAACAGCGGCCTAGGCTCCGCCAGGGGTGCCAAAACCAAGTTGCACAAGGCGAAGAGTAGCACCGAACCTAGTGGAAATGCGGGTGGAGGCCAACTTGGGCACTAAGCGGCGGAAGGTGTTGCCTGTGGCAATGGGTCTGATCCCACCGGCTTTTTTCCTCAGCGCGACAAGAGAGGCCCCATACAAAACAGGACAAATAGACACGGCGACTTGGCCAAACAGCATCAAGTGACGTAGCTTCACGAGGGAACTTAAGAGTCGCTCATGAACAACTTCGTTGCCATCACCCACAAAGTTCTTACGATGTTGCGGGCGTAGGGAATCCAGGTCTCCCGAAGAACCGGCATGGAAGGAGCCAAGAGCAACAAGAACATCGGCTCCAGAAACTTTGAGGAAAGAAGCATCATCCGCAGGGGCAGAAGGAGAGTCTTGTTGTTCCTCACCAGATGGATGGATGTGGCGGAGTTCAGCAAGGGTCTCAGCATCACACGCACAGCACCAGAAACATCACCATCGGCAATCTTAGATTCAACAATCCTCTTCAGAACGTCGTCGGAGGTTGGTTTTCGCTTGCCAGCAAAACGAGGTTGCAGAGACCGGATAGGATCAAGATTCTGGAGGAAATCATCAACCTGTCGTTTAATCAAGGTGGCCAAGGAGACTACTCTCGCAGACTAGTTATTAGGGACACAAAAACACCTGGAGGAGAAAGTAAGCAGGCGTGACCAGGAAGCGTCAGAATTATCCACAACACACCGATCAATAATAGCGGAAATTGTGTAGAGGTCTTCTACCACTTTTATTAAAATGGATCCTGCATAGTTTTGTTACTTAGTATTGCTAGACCCTTTACCAGCACCCTGAAACAAACAGCAATTACTGTGTAAGACACATTATGACGAGCACCATTGAATGAACGTGGTTGTTGTGGCTCTTTACTACTGAACTCGGTTGCGTTGCAGCAGACAGCATTTCTTAAAACAATTTGAGCCAAACCAAATCCCCACTTGAATTTGAATACGCTCTAACAACACTTGGTTACTTGTCTCAGGTTGGCGTGTTTCAAATTTTAGGAATCAAAATAAAACCAGACATAGATAATACTGTACTGTGTACTTTGAAGGTCGGCAACACCGGAAGTAACATGACAATTTGGTTTTACACTTATTCTTCAAAATTTCAAAATTCAAAATTATTCGCACAAAAACCTCCTTGGATATCTGTCCACTATATCATGCAAATGTTCGACAGCTTAGGATCATCTGGCTTCATCAGGCTCGTTTTTGTAACGAGGAATGGCCTTGAGGAAAAGGAGGATACGTCGGACGACAACGTTGCCAGACCTGCAGCAAGACGTGATAAGAAGATAATTCTACAAAAACGAGCCTGATTAAGACAAAGCTGTCAAAATTTGTGCGAATATATCAAGAAAGCTAGAAATGTGGGGGAGGGGGGTGCAGTTTGCATTTAGAATCTGAAGCAGGGACAATGATTTTCCACTATCGCGGAATTTTCAAAAAATCGCGGAATTAACAGTAATTGTTTTAGCTTGAAATTTCTTCATGTTATGCCAACCTTGACATGAGTGGGACCATTTTAAAAATCGTGGAAAGTTTAAATTTTCGCGGAAATTCCATATACTTGCGGATTTTAATGGATTTTGTCTTATTTTGGTTTTTTTTCAACAATTAGATATTCATAATAGCAGGTGAAGGCATAAATTTAAACTTTTGTGTGAATTCTATATTGTTGAGTTGCACACAAATTGTTGTGAACAAACAACTACACATTTTTGGCAGTTAAGCAACCGAAATTCATACTAAAATTTAACTTTTTTCCCTTAATATAACTTTTTTTAATTGGCCGCGGAAAATCATTGTCTCTGATGTGAAGAATAGCAATCAAAACATTGCAGTGATAGGTTGTGACAAATTAAAATCTGCAGCTAGTCGTTCAGTGCAAAGAAGCTTAGATTATTTGTCACCCTACAAAGTACTTTTATCATTCTCATGATACAAAGTTTTGTTCCAAGCTTTAGTAGCAGTTTCTTCAGTCGTATAGCTCACAGTAAAACTGCTTAACAGTTCATCAGGTATCCATTAAGGACACACCGATGTACCAAAACAATTCCGATATTGAAAAAAAACATCTGCCAATACCCAATTCCGATATCTAATGGTCCGATGTTACAGTGAAACTTAAGTTACATTTTTCTTGAATCAAAATTAATTCAAAGAGGATTTTGCAAATAAAATTAAAATTTGTGTAGGCCTAAAATACGGCATCCGGAAATTAATTATAGGTGCATCTGTCACAAAATTATTTATTGTAATTGTGTAGTTCCGATGGTTTTAACATCTGCAGCCTAAAACTAAGCCGATTCTCCGACAACCCACGTAGCCTAAAAAGGGTGTTTTCGATGCCAACATTGGTGCATCTGTGTTATCCATAAACCAAATCGAATGGATAAGCAATACACTCACTACTCTGCTGATCCATTTTATGCAGGTGGCTTGGTTCACTGATTGGTTTTTTTTTTTACATACGAGTTATGTCATTACTAGTATCATTCAGACGATGGCATTCGGCAACAATTTGGTAAGACTTTTGCTGTTGACCCGAGTGGCGAGGCCACGAGGGCAATAAAGCGAAAGTCTTACTGCGTTGTTGCCGAACGCCATCGTCTAACGTTTTTCTACAACGACAAGTTGACTCTTCAATGGACGAGCCATTGTTGCAATAAAGCGACAGTGTTAGTGCATTGTTCCCGAACCATCGTCGAACATGTTTGTACAACAACAATTTGCATTGTTAATAACCGAGCCATTATTGTGATAGCATAACGAGCCATTGTTGGCGGGAATGTTCTTTGCTCCTTGCTCCAACTTCGTTTTTAAATAACTGCAAATACCTTATTTGTTCATTTTAAGCAATTGTAACTCTTTCCTTTGGGTCTTTTTTCAGTTGTAATATGTGTATTATTTTGGAAACATTGACACGTAACTATTGATACGCAAACATTGATAGCTGTGGTAGGCTACGTGTACTTACGTTAGTAAGAACCAAAGACCTTCATTTTCTTACTTACGTAAGTAAGAACCCCACGCCTTCGTTTGCTAGCCTATACCTAGATTCTTTTTTTCTTATTTTAAAAATTAGCAGTTGTTAATTTAGAGTGTGAAATAGTTTAATAATACTTTAGAAATGATTTGGGGTACGTAAATGTGGATAGCTATTGTATTTTTACTACTTAAGTAAGAACCAAAGACCTTCGTTATCGTACTTCCGTTAGTAAAAAAACCCACGCCTAGCTGTAGTTCTTTCTAGTGGTAATAAAACAGTTTCATTGTTGCAGCACTGTGTCTTCATGATATAAATCCACTGCTGCAACAATGGTCCAACAATGAAAGAGTTGTACAACTGCATTAAGCTAATCGATTTTGTGTGCTAACTTGTTTCAGGATCAGCCAACGATTCCAAAAAGGGAAGGACTAGGGCATCAGATGCTGACAAAAAGAAGGCAAAGAAAGAAAGTATTGAAGGTGGAAAAGACACGGATTCGGGTAAGCACAAACACTTTCCGAAATGTAATTTAGTCAACTGTAGTGGAGTAATGTTTGGTGGACTAAATTTGAGAATGTTCAGTAGATTACAGCGGACTGCGGCGCGCATTCAGTACTAGTCTCCTAGTTCTTTATTGCCAAAACATATTAACCTGATAATTTTGAATTACATTCCTCGGATGTGATGTTCCCTACAACAATGCAAAAATTGACAGGTATTGTACTTTTCTGCAAAAGAAACCATTTTTAGCCGGCCAGACTGGGGCCGGCCGGCAAAATGTTCTTTCTTTATGCTGCAAAGTACAATACCTGTCAATTTTTGCATTGTTGTCGGGAACATCACATTCAAGGAATGTAATGCAAAATTATGAGGTTAAGTATGTTTTAGGAAAAAAGAAACCATTTTTAGCCGGCCAGGCTGGGGGCCGGCAAAATGTCCTTTGTAGCTACAACGTACGTGACTGCTTTTTTTATGTAGTTTGTTTGTTCCAACAAACGTGCAGCATGTATAGATTCTCGAAAGTTTCTGGCCTCCTCCTCCGCTAGTCACTCCACCGGCACACCCTACTGTGCAGGGGGAGGGGGGGGGGAGATGATGCTCTCAAGCTCCATAATGACAGGTCACATTTTAAAATCGCTCATGCTTTCATTGCTTTTCTTCCCAATTTCTGGCTTGGCATGCACTTGGATGTTTTGTGTCCTGTATAGGAAGTCATCTGGGAGTTTTTGGTCCTGGGATTTATTTTTATTTCATGGGATTGATTAGTATGCTCATTCAGCGTTATTGCCCATGCTGCTGACGGTTCCCAATCGTCATCGATCCGCAAGAATTATGCCGTGTGTGTCGTGATGCAATCCGTCATAGCTTTGTCAAATTTGTGTCTGAATTTGTGATCGAACCAGGGAAACGAAGAAATGTTAGGACAGGTCCGAGACTAGAATGAAGCGGATGAAGGCAAAGAAACTTCAGTAAACGTCAACGTCCTCTGACGGAGTTCGGGAGCTACAACCAGATGCCGTTTTTTGTAGCTACCCATAGTTGCGTCAACATCAGTTTCCTCAGCAAAGTCGAATTCTTTACACTCCGAATTGGTTGTGGTCGATGGGGGCGGATTTTTCCTGTTACCAAATGAATCTGAATTGATATCTTTGAATGTGGAATTGGAAGTGTGCTCTGACTAAGTAGAAGTCACAGGGCAAAACAAAATAGTGCGAAATGAACATTGTTTTCGACAGGTGGCAAAATACCGTGCATTAGGCCTATTTTGGTCTCGGCCCCTTTAGATTCGCAAACAATGAGTTGTGCATAGTTTCAATCAGCTGTGGATATTGCTGAAGCTCGTTTTACAAAGAGACGACAGCCGTTAAGGCCACCATTTCGGTGCTTATGCAAGACCAGCATAAAAGGGAGAAACGTGCTGCTGATTTTTCCCCGAATAGAAGCAAGAGTTCAAGACATTATCGTGGGTCATGCCTACCGATGTGATGGTACGCATCACTCTGATAACGGCAGTTAGAACCGCTAGCCGCCTTTGTCGACTTTGCCAGCGAAATGTCTGAGGACCATCCTTCTTGCACTGACAGACTACATTGGTCGGCGAACTGTGCTTTACCTTCGGTGGTTGCCATTTCTGGACTAAAGGAAGCTATGGTGCGAGAAGAAGCCAATGCTTTTCGGTCGAAATATTGCTTCTGTGCGAAATAAAAATTCGGTGCAAATGAAAGATTCTATGTGAAATGCTTCAAATGGCAGTTATTTCTCTTTCTATCAAGCTTCGCCTTCAGGCAGTCATGCTCGGCATGCGTTGCTGTCGGATACCGTAGCCTATGAAGGTTACTACATGTATGACCTAAGAGATAGAGCGAAGTATTTTGCTGGTTAGTTCCACTAGTGCATCTTTGCAGCAAATTAATTCTCAGGCATCACAATCGAAGGGTGCTTTTCTCATTCCGTCTGAATGGGGGATGGAGTGACACGGCTGCCTATTTACGACGTGCCTTCTCCATCTGTTTTTGGACCATCTGTCACCAGATCCGCAGAGACAATTTTGTGGGTGCTACAGGTACAGGTGTACAAGAGTGGATGCCTGGGGGTGCCTATGTCATCTCGGGTTCACATGTTGCATGAATCTATGGAATCTTGGGATTTGATTTCTCTTCCTGTGCCTGCGTCAACTTCTTCTGTGATAGTGTTGTCTGCTACCACCTGCTTTTCTTCAGTTGTTGCACAGGATTCGATTTGTTGTTCCCCAAAGAGTGTGTTAGAAAGTTTATTTCGTCAGCAGCCGAACAAGTCTACTGATGGGATGGATTTCTTCGCTTCTGGATCAGATAAGGTGTGCGATGCTGGGAGCTCGCAAGGAAAGTCCACGATGTGATTAATTGGATTTGAAAATGGAGGCTTTAATTCCTCCTGTGTACGTGATTTTCCAGAAAAGTTTTGCTTGCGGGAAACCGACTCGGACGACTACAATGATGATCCCATTGTGGATGTGACATTCACTGACAGCTCCAGGCAGAAATTAATCAGGGAGTAAATACTGCAGCCTAATGGCGTCTTAAAAGCATGCTTGGTTCATGGCGGTACTTTCCGGAAAATTGGAAAGCAGCTTTGTTGGAAGAAGAATCCCCCGGAACCCAACGACAAGATTTGCTCAGATGTATTTTAGTGTTAGTCGTTTCGGTTCATCCAATCCAGCTCAGTTTGAGCTTTTTCATGAGAGAGATTTTATTCCTACAGAATGCCCTACGGACTTTGGATCTTTAGTTCCACCACATAAAGATTTCTGTAAGTCTGAGTCAATACGAGGCAGAAGAAAAGATGCGTGCCGATGCTGCGTCTCATGCGGACTTATTGAATAGAGCTGCTACGGTTATTTAGAACGGTTGAAAACGCTGGACGATGCAGCTGAAGCTGCTGCATAATTAGAGAGAGCACTGCTGTTGCTGAGGAAGGGTTCGATTTGTATGCCTCAAGGTTTCCATTGGTGGGTGTGCCATGTGATAAACTCCATTTGTTATTACGGGGATGCCTGTTTATTAGCTGCGTCGGCTGACCTTCCTTCCACAAAGTGTATGGAACTATGGGTGATTCCTTTCCATGACTGTATGTTCCTTTTTTTGGGGGAAGTAAAAAGATTGCTGAAAGGTTAGAAGGTGAAAATGCCAGGGTGCAGACGGGAAAACTGATGTTACATCCCACCAAGAAATTCTCCTTTTCAACCCCATGACTCTGAATGGGAGTCCTTTTGCCGCCATCAGGAGGTTGGGCTGCAGCATTCTCAAAGGGTACGAGTCTACAGGAGTAGGTGTCGATGACGGAATTAGTCACCCAAGGACGCTTCACAGACGAACGAGCCACACCAATAGCAACAAGATGTGTCCTGAGAAGTCGTTATGGGGAAAGGAAACTGACTTGTGCACTGCAATGTTTCCACTGTCAATACGGTCCCTTCTTGTTCCCAATCACCCAGTAAGTGGCTGGCTCTGGGCTCAACTTGCAGCCTGGAAATCGATTACCGACGATCCCTTTTCCTGTAGACAATTCTAGAGGGCTATCTTCCAGAGTGTCTCCAAGTCGGTGTTAATGGTTTTCCTTCCGTGTCGGCACGGAGACCATATCCTGTCGTGGAAGAAGTTTTCTCTCCACATAGAAGGAAAGGTGGTTTAAACTATTCGAATGTCCTCTTTTTCCCATTTCACCCAGATTTTAAAGGCAGTCTAAAGTTGTCTACACCTCAGTAGAATGGCAACACACGCATATCTCGACGACTGGCTTCTCAAGAGATTTGTGCGAAAGATGACGCTTTTGGATCAAGTCGTTCATCTCTTACTTAGGCTACCTCAGTTTTGGCCTGAACCTTCCAGCACAGTCTTTTACCTTCCTAGGGACGCTCTTCGATCTTCGTGTGGAGTTGGTGTTTCCAACTGAAAACATGGGCCAATGTGACAGTGGCAGTCTATATTCTACTTAATCAGTACTATTTCACAGTTCGATAGCTATGAAAGTGATCGTGCTATTGGATGCCATGCCATCAGAAGTTCCTTGGAGGAAGTGGAAAGGGCCCTTGCTGGTTTCGTAGAGAAAACTGGTGCACAGTGACGGGGTCCTACGACGACATGTTGTCGATTGGTCCAGGAGTTACTGTGGTGGACTCGTCCGGTTAATCTGTCTGCAGAGTCCCTCTGCACTGATGCATCGTCAGGGGGCTGGCGAGCCCACATTGGCAGTCGCTTATTTATGGGAAAGTGGGCCATTCAGCAATCCGATAAGCTCTGCGTCATTTTTAACGACTCGTGATGGGGAGGTCGGTCTGGATAGATTGCGACAATACGATGGTGATTGCCTATCTACACAAAGGGGTGTGGGGCACCTCATTGTCAGGATCTTCACAAGTAAGCATCTTTAATTTTTCTTTGCCGCATCTGGGAGAAAGTGTCCATCTTGTCGCTGCGCATTTCTGGATTCTTTAACGTGATAGCAGACTCCCTGTCGCGGCAGACAATCCCTCCGAATACAGACCCTCCACTTGATGTGCAAATGTATGTTTCTCGAGGTCACTTGTGCTTCGCAAGGAATGAAAGAATCGGTTGGCAGATTTGGATCCTTCATTTGACAAACAAATTAATTTGAACTTGCAGGATGATTCGGTCGGATCCGGTAATGAATCCGTGTTCTCGCTCGGGTGTGGGTGGTGACAACTACAACTGCCGGCGTGACCGGATGTGGTCCGCGTTGGTGTCAAAGTGCGTGTCAGAACAGTGGAGGAAAAAATCAGAGGTGGCCAAGCATTGGCCATTTACACGGAGGCTGCTAACATTTCCCCTGCGCATATTCTAAAATCTACGATGTACTTCGCTTTCAAACCTCCCTCTCCCTTCCCCCACCCCTTCCAAACGTGAAGTGCGCACAACTAATTCCCAACTTCTTGCATGGTATTCTGGGATCATTAGTCAGCTGGCCGGCCAGTCCTCTGACCTGTTCTTAAGGTGTATTTCATTTAATTTTTTCAGAAATCAACTTCTTAACCATCCTGCCCACTCCTTATCCTGAACAAAGATGTTGATCAATTTAAGTATACTGCATAAATCTCAGTTTTATAAAGGGATTTTTTTTTCCTTGCTTTGTTTATAGATATTGTTAGTCGCAGTAAAACTAGGAAAACAACACTTGAGCGATGGGAAGAATCTTTGATGTCATCTACTAGCTTGTCTCAAATCTTCGTTCACTTGTCGACTTTAGAACGAAGCATTGTATGGTCGCGGTCTGCACTCAATGCCCAGTGCCGCATCTGTCGCCGCAGAGGAGACGCTGAACACATGCTGTTATGTGATGACTGTGATCGTGGTCATCACATGTACTGTCTAAAGCCTCCTTTGACCGTAAGTACTAATAATTCTCCATTTTTAACAACAAAAATCTCATTTGGAATATTACTGCAGGTAAAACTGGAAGCGACTTTGTTATTATTGCACACAGCTTGTCTACTTAGGGTTAGCTTAGCCATTTTCGAAGTAATAAATTATTAGCGGTGTCATTACTTTTTCCTGTCCAGATTAACACCGAGCTACTCGATCAATGCCCAAAACGATTGTGAGGAGACAAGATGGTATTGCGTTCTACTGTCTGAAATTGTGCATGTTTGTTACCTGAACAATCAAATTACGCAAGATGGTGGTGCATGCTATATAGGAATAGGAAGCATAAACTGCGCCGTCTGGTTGGAAAGCCAGTCAAAGCTTAGTTCATTTAAATTGTGGGTAAATTTATGCATTTGAGCATTAAAGGAATGATTTGAGCTAGAACTAGATTTACTGTAGAAAGCTAGAGCTAGAACTAACTAGAAAGATAAAAAGTTACGCCCAACCAAAAAGTACACGTTTCAATGCTGAAAAACTAGTGAATTTTCGACAGTTTGAAGTTTTTGAAGTTTGGGCAGTTCTCCTGACCATCGCCTGAGGAAGACTTAGTAAAACCAGTCGAAAATTTGCTAGTTTTCAGCATTAAAACATGTACTTTTTGGTTGGGCGTAAGTTATACTTTTTATCATGAACAACAACTAAAGTAAAATGACCGAATTATCGGTTTTAGCCATCATCGTATTAGGTTTTTTTCGCGTTTTTAGTTACTTTCCAGTATTTGACTTTGAACAGTAAGTAGCCTTATAAGTTAGTTTTGGTGTAGTAAACAATGATGAGATATTTCTCCGTTTGAGCTATACAGTCTGAACAGTACTTGCAAGTAGTTTACTAATTTAAAATCAATTAAGGGTAAATGGCTCTTTCAGTTATCAATTAAGTTTTTTTTAGGTTATTGAAATAAAACTGCAACCTTTTTTCCTCCTTTCTCCCAATATCCGTTACTAAGGCTGCACCGATACATCGGTAACTTTGGCTAAATATCGATAACTCGGAAACTGTTCGAGATTACAACACGCGGTTGCAGCAATTTTCTCAGGAAATTGCCGAGCATCTTTCTAGGTATCCAGCAACCAGCATGAGCACGCACACAGCTAGAACTGAGATGGCTTTGTTGGCATTCTTTAGATAAAGGTTGGGCTAAAAATAGGTACGCTAAACTGTGCGCAGGAGTTTGTCATCCCATACCGCGCTTTGACAAAACCAATGATGTTGCATTACTCTCAAAAACTGGTTCTTTCAGTTCTCAAATTAAGTTTCTATTGCCGTTCGGAAATATACAATACCTGAAAATTCATTGCATTCCACTCCGAAGTATGCTTCTTTTGCTGGAGTTTTAAAGTTGTGAAGAGCCAGCCAGCTGTGTAACCCATCCTGCGCGAGGATCCTCATTAAAAGCATTCGGGCTAGATTTCCCTCTAGATTTCCCTCCAGCGCAGCCGGAAACGTCTGCCTCGCTTCTCTCCTCCCTGTCCTGTTTTCAAGTCAACAGTCCTGTTTTTGCTCCATCCCTGTCCTGATTTCAAGCAGTTCGATTTTTCCGTTTTCGGACAGCCAGCGCTCGCTCAAGCGGACGACGCCATGGTCCGTTCCAGAGAAACGACAACTGATTCTTCATCCAAGATGGCCGCACCATCGCCTCGCAGTTCGTCGCAGTTCGTCGCCTGTCGATCCGAATACTGTTGTCAGTACATCGTGACAAGAAGGCCAAGAATAGAAACATTCTCACAGATCGTCCACATCGGAATCGCATCGATCTCAGCCCGAACTTCCTCTGGATTAATCATCACGCTCATCCAAGATGACACTCGTCTCAAAATTCGGACTGTCCCCCACGTCCGATAAATGCACGCAAAATGCAGTGGCAATTTGTGCACGTTTTCCAGTGAAACGACGACTGATTCTGCCTCCAAGATGGCTGCCCCATCACCAAGCCAGTCCTGATTTCAAGTTCTCGGGTAGCCGCGCGCATAAAGCGTACTGAACAATGGCCGCCCTTCGCCTGTCGCTCCTATCTTGATTGTCGGTCCATCGTTACATCACCTTTCTTCGGACTGCCATTCTTCCATCTGCGTTGCGAACTATGATCTGTCACTCAAGCTGACTGGATTTTGCCACAACTTACAGAAACTCTCGCCAATCAATCCTTCCTGAAAACAAGTTCTTGCACTCACGGATCGTATCTTCCAAGTTATCAAGCTTTGAATCACCATCCTTATCCATGTTCCCAGTCTTGAAGTCAAGAACATGCATTCATGGATCGTGCTATCCAACTTTCGTAAGACAAGGTCAATCCTCCCCATCCGTGGTGCGCTCAGGTTGAGTACACCATATCCCGATCCAGTGAAACAATGCAGATTCCGCCGTCCTAGATGACTGGCCGTCGCCTAGTAGTCCAGTCATTGTGGTCTGTCCATCGCACACATTCGACTATTCCCTCGTTTCACATTTCTCCTTTCCTGTCCAAGATTTCAATTTTCGGACTGCCATCCAAGATGGCCACTCCTTTTTCCCCTCACCTGTGCATCTCGCTCATGCTTGGTTTTTGGACTACCCTCTGCACGACCTGCCTCTGTCCTCGAGTCAAGCACCCACACTTTGATTCGTGTTGCCCTTGATTTCAAGTACAAGACCATGCACCCAATCCGAAAATACCTTGTTCATCTTGCAATCAACATCAAGCTTCTGCAAGAAAGACAGCTCCCGTCGTCTGCATGATTCTGAAATTGTGGACACAGACATATCCAACATTGGACTTGTTTCCACAACCGTTCTGAACGACTTTCATATCAGTATTCATATCAGAATCCCGCATTATCTCACTCGGACGTGATGTGGCCCCATGTTTTTTCTCATTGTTGATTTCGCCAACAGACACAACAACACTTGGTTGAAGAATTATTCCGGATTGCATTCTAACAAACCTCAAGCTCTACGTTGCTTCTCGATCCTCATCCAAGTCTGATATGCCATCCCTCGTTCAACTTCCTGTCCCAAGTCAAGAACACACATTCACGGGAGCCATCCATTTTTTTCAGTGCAAGATCAAGCCATTCCGTGTTTCTCCATCCTCTTCCAAGGCTGCTGTCCTCAGTTAAACTTTCCTTCGTTCGTGTATCGAATCACACCATGCCAGGACTCAGAAGGAACCTTCATCCAAGAGGACGCCCCTTTACCGAATTGCCCTTGGCCTGTCAATCCCGAATCATTGCGCCAAGCCTTTGCCTCGGACCACCTTGGCACATAATTCCTCTTCAGTCCGCAAGTCAGCAACATGCACTCATGGATCATGCCATCCGAGCTTCTCACATTAGGCTTGACCTCCCCACTAGAAACGCCTTCACCAGCCAACTATCATTCATAGCCCTGGACTGAATCACAAACTCTTCACTATCCTCCCACTGGCATCAAAGATCTCCCGACTCATCAGGAAAGACTGTCATCATCCTTTGTATGAATCTGAATTGCGGAGAGCCACACCACCTCTCCTTCGCCCATCCGCACCAACCAAGGAAAGACGCCACAACAGTCCGGATCGCGCCTTTGCACCATACACTGCACTTAGTTGCACTTCAGCCTGCTGTTCCTCACCAACTGTCATCACAGCTATTCGGACCTTCTAGCTTCTGCCCCTCTTCGACAGATGCCCTTCGCTGTCTGCTGTTCTTTCTCTACAATCAGCTCTGCTCCTGCAAACAATCGTCCCTTGCTGCCATTAACTTTCATCCTGTGCTGCCCATCGCTCTTTGTCAACACTTCTGGACTCCAGCACACAGTCGTTCTTCACGACCTGCTGTCCCTGACCGACACTCGTCGCAGCTCCTTCACATCTGAGGTCCCTCGCTGACAATCATTGCGGAACCTGCATTCATCGCAGCTCCTTCGGATCCTTGCCCATCACTGCCTGCTGTCCATTGCCAACATCCATTGCAAGTTTCTGGCACCAGCAAGATACCATCAGTGGGACGTTCATCCTGCTCTCCCTAAAGTCCTTAACAAATTGCTGTCACAACTCCGCATCCGCTCATCCGACGCTGCTTGTTAACCTCGTCGACTGCCCTTGCAATTTTCTGCTGCTAGTCGTTTCAAGCCATCTATCCCTCGCTATCATTCGTCTGCCGGCTCCGCATCTCGGCCCCACACAACCTGGAAGCCGTCTGTGACACTGCTACAGCCCAACTTCTGCTCAACAACTATGCTGCAGACCACCTGTTGCAGTTCCTACCCATCCACCACTCATAAACCAATGGCAGGGCAATCCAGATCATTACCAGTCGGCGGAAGTTCTGCAACATTGCAGTTTTTCACCGATTGTCATTTGAAGCTCGCCCACAAATCTTCCATGATCACCGAACGAATCTTCCACTCACAAGAACCGTCATCGTTCCAGGCCGTCTCGAATGTGGGTCCATCAACAAGTTCCTCGCTCCAGACAGCTTTAATCAGGAACTTTGTCATTCTAACAAACAAGACACTGCCATTCCAAACCTTCACCCGGCACAGCCTGGCAAGCTCACGATCACTTGAACAACAGATGAAGAGATCGAGCCAAACAAGCAGCCTACATCCCACAGCTATTCCAAACTCCACGCCAGACATTCACGTTGACATGGCCCCCAAAGGCATCCATCTGTCACAACGATGAAGGTGGAATTTTGAAATGAAACACCCAGAATTACGAGCGAAGTAATCTTGAGTTTCAACTGTCGTGACCCACGACAGCAATTGTAAACGCTGGTTTCATCAGTGCAACAAAAGGTAAGCCAATCCAATCAAACCTTCTGAACTTTTTAAACAACTCATTCAAAGAAGGGTAAAAGAGGTTCCTTCACGCCTGTCATGGACCTTCCCATTTCTCTGTCCTCAAAAGAGCAAACTCAACGCATCTCCCAGATGATTAGTTTTCTCAACCCTCATCAAGGATTCGTGGTCGAATGGCCATCCACACAACAACGGCATTCAGAGTGGGATCCATCTACAGGGCTCTCTTGCCTCATAAGACCATTTTCGAACCCCTTCAAAACAACTTCGTGATCATCTGATCCCAAAAGACCATCTTTCTGATCACACTGGCATCCTATCCTCACTGCAACGAAATTCAAGCTTGCCAGATGACCTCACCCGTAAACTTCACTGTCATCCACCTGAGACCATGAGCTTCCTTTCTTACAAAGAACCAAAATCCACAGGAGCCATTTCAACCATTAACAATCCCTGCACAACACTGCCACATCAAAACGACAGAGGTCAACAAAGTCCCAAAGGTCGCAAATCCGTTATTCTTCCATCTCAGAGTAGATTACGAATCACCTTCACTGACTCATGAGCAACTCAGGTCAAACCTGCCAACCACCGCGCTCTCGATGACCTCAGCATTACTTGCACTGACGACAACATCAGTGGCACAGCACATGGACTAATGACGTGCCGGCATCTTGAACCTTCCACAAGTGACATCGGCATCAACAAAAAATTCACATGCAGCATCCCAATGAAGCCAATCATGACAAACCATCATTCAAGGGAGACGTCGACTCAAGAAATCTGCCAGCTGTGTCATCCAGTCTCCCTTAAGCACTGAAATAGACACCAAAAGACTAATGTCTTAAAGCAGATGTTCCATGCAGAAGTCCTGAAGCAGAAGCATGATTCGTCTTCTAACGTGGACCACCACTTCCATAATTTATCCCAAACAACCAATTTTCTGTTCCAATAATTGTGAAGTGTAATCTTTTTGGGGGAAGCCAGCTCGTAACCTTAGGGTACTTGTCAAGGGTGCCCACCACCTACATTGACGAGGTCTCCTGCTAATGCAATACATTTTCAGGTATTGTATATTTCCGAACGGCAATAGAAACTGTATTTTGCTGGCCCGGCCAGCTGAAAATTGTTTCTGTTGCCTAATAGGAAATATACAATACGTGAACCATCCTCCCTCCCTTCTTGAGTCACCACTTGGCCGAATGCTTTTAATAGGGTCCTCGTGCATGCGCAGGATGGGTTACGCAGCTGGCCGTCTCTTCACAACTTTAAAAAAAAAATAAGCATACTTCAGGGAAGAATGCAATAAACTTTCAGCTATTGTTATATTTCCTATTAGGGAACAGAAACAATTTTCAGGCAGGAGGGCCAGCAAAATATGTTTTCAAGTTATTGAAATAAAACTGAAATAATGAAAGAATAAAACCTGCAACCTTTTTTCCTTCTTTGCTCCAACCCCTCTGCCGTATCCGTTACTAAGGCTGCACCGTCCGCAACTTCTCGCGGAAGTGTCGATAACTCGGAAACTGATCGAGATTACGACATGCGGTTTGCAGCATTTTGCTCAGGAAATCACTGAGTATCTTCCTAGCTATCTTTCAACTGTTGGTTACTATTTATCATTTTTTTATTTTAGTAATTATTATTAAAATATTAGGGATTCAATTTTGTATCTAAGTATTGACAAAATTTTTAAATCGGTATCGGATCGGTAAGGTGGTATCGGTGAAGCTTTATCCCTTTCCCGTAACGAATTAGTTGTAGCCAAACCTTGTTATTTTACCCCCTCTGTCAACTAAGCCTGTTATGGTATACCAACTTCCAGAATTGAATTGAGCCAGATGCAAATTTTCACCCAAGAATGGTTGCTGGAACTTTGGAGAGCAAAGTCAAAATAATTATTCCTATTAGTTTTATTTTTAGTAAGTAGTCTTAAAAAGTTAATGTAGTAGCAGGAATGAGATGTTTCACTGTTGACCTGTGCACAGCTCGACAGAAACATCTCATCCCTGCTACTACACATACTTTTCACGCCACTTCCTAAAAACGGGGGAAAAAAACGAATTGGATATATAATTTTATTTCGACTTTGCACTCCGAAAGCTTAAGAAACTATTCTTCGGTGAAAATGTGCATCTGCTCAATTCAATTCTGTAAGTTGGTATACTGTAACAGGTATAGTTGACGAGGGGGGAAATAACAAGGTTTGACTACAACTAATTCGTTATGGAAATGGATAAAGCTACACCTCTACCACCTTACCCATCCGATAACTTTCAAAAACGATGTAACTACACAATTTTCAACTGAGTTTAACTATACGATTACTCCTAATTAAGAGCTAATTAGAAAGTGAAAACTTATGTCAACTATTTAAAATGGCTCAAACCCTTTGTCTAGACCTGGTGCAGTTCAAAAATTAGGAAAACTTTAGTGGGCAATTTTGCACTCCACGGCTGCGTCTGCAGTGCAACTTGTCCTGTGTATCCGAATAATTCGAACCCTGCTATTTATACACAAAGATATTTTTTTTTTATTTTTTTTGGTCTTTTTTTGTCTTGTAGGTGATTCCTAAGGGAGATTGGTACTGCACTGATTGCAAACCTCGACAACCTTTAAAAAATATGCGCTCACCTGTAAAAGTCTCAAATCAAAGTGAGGACGAGGATGAAGACAATTCAGAAGTTTCTGAGGACAGTGACAATGAGGATGATGAAGATGATGATAATAATGAGAGTGACGAAGAAGAGGAGGAGGAAGAAAGTGAAGATGTGGACAGTGATTCGGATAATAAAGAAGACGAAGAAGAGTAAGTTGCAAATTTAATAACTCTTAACTTCAAAAACTTGCAGTTGATATATGATTTAGTTCCAGGCCGTATTCTAGCTCTTTTTGTTTCAAGTTCCATGTATAAAAATAGATTATCAACGTGAGTCCATGTTGCATCGTTTTGGCTAAGAGATAACAGCCTTGACCACTCTCCGTGCTTGGTTCGCTTCACTCTTGCTCCCAGGGAACACTCCTGAAACACTTGCGCGCATTCAGTCCTTGTTCTTAAGTTTTTTCTTGTTTTGGGGGGATTAAGAGCCTTGAGACTGTAGGCATTGAATTTAGTTTGTAACGAACGGTTTTAATACAGGTAGAAAGCAAACCACTACTGCCATAGTATTTTTTAATCAAGTTTTAAAATACAGTAGAGCCTCAATTATCCGAACCTATTGGGACCGAAGGGTATTCGGATAATCCAATTTATATGCAAAATAAAATGAAAAACCTTTTTTCTTTACTCAGTTTGTGTTTGTGAACTAGGCTTGATTGTATAAGACTACTGAAAAGAATATTTTGCATGAAATGACTCCAGGAACATAAATAAAGTAAAGTTAATGCTTATTCCTTCTCTTTAAAAAAGTGCAATATTCTGAATATTTTGTGAAAATGGGAGTTCGGATAATCGAGGTTCTACTGTAGCTGTATAAAACTAAAATCTGTCCTGATTTTACGAATGGAAATAGTTAAATCAATGCTTTTTACATTGTTAGCATGGTGGTTTAACGGGTTGTAAAAAGAACAATGGGGACACATTGCAAATACATAGGCTACTTGTACGTCTGCCGCCCATAAGAGCTTGCGCACATGCTCTGTTACGTTGAGTTCCCAAGTAGCAGACGTGCACTTGTTGAAGGACTATTACTAAGGCTCGGCCGATACCAACTTTCACCGATCCGACACCGATACGGTCTGATGCTTCTTTACCTATGCCAATACTTCCAGTGCATTACTCGCAGTAAAGTTAATGTTTCTTCCATATTAAAAAAAAAAATTTTAATGAAAAATTCCCAATATCAAAGCTCTATGAGCAAGCTTCTTGCAGGAAGTGCTTTCTTGGAACCTGTTTTTCGTTTTTGTTAAATAAATTGAGAACGACTGAAGCTATCACTCTGAAATTAGCACCATTGGAAAGCTCTCGAAAAAACTATTCGAATGGTGTATTATTGATCATCAAAAACGGTCAATTTTTGGCGAAAATATTCCAAATATTCGGGGGGGGGGGGGGAACTGGTCCATCGCTCCAGGTCATCTGCACTTTGCTGGAGGGACCATTCTGCAGTTATGATGCCGCCAAGGTTGTCGTTCAGGGCGAAGACTCAAAGGCCACAGGAACGGCATGTCCCGGTCAAAATCCTGTCTCTGGGTCCAGTGGCAGCAGGGCAAACACAGCGGTTAAAGTGCTCGGTCTGGATGCTGCGTTACTACCTCTAGGTAACTTCTTAGGCGGGAACGTTTGGATCTGTTCTTACCTTACCAATTCATTTTGGAGCGACATGGAAGATAGCACTATCGAGACTGGAATTTGGATTAATGAGGACTTTGGAACCCTAACAACTTGTAAATCATGTAAGTACGGTATATGATTTACCAGCTGTCAGGATTGACACGTCCTCATCCAAACCACATTCCAGGCATAGTTCTATTTTCCATGCCATTTTTAAAGTTTTAAACCATAAGTTACAAATTTAAGAGCAATAACCTCCGTAAACTAAGCATTAAGACTGCGGTTCAGCAGTTCACCATCATATTCAGTTCAACTTGTATTTTATTTCAACGCAGGCCAATGTCGGAAGATGAAGAAAACCAAAACTTGTGCAAAACATGCAGAAAACCTGGAACTTTGATTTGCTGCGACAATTGCCCATTAGCCTTTCATCTTGATTGTGTAGATCCTCCATTGCGTCGTGTCCCCAGAGGTCGTTGGGAATGCCCAACTTGTGTCAAGAAAACTAAAAGATCAAGGCAGCAAGGTAAGCCAGTGTGAGATAAATGTTTTATTTAAAATTATCTACGTTCGTAAGGCATTTAAAGTGTTTGAATGAAAAACCTGGCAGACGTACAAAACTTAATTTTAACCTATCTGCAAAACAAGATAGAGCCCATTCGTAAATGGATTAGCTTTAGTGATGTGGCGATGACACTGGTAAGCAAGCCAGTCTCTGATTAAGGGAGAAGCAAAGCTGGTATAATAGTAACTGTTAATGGCATCAACCCATGGGGGACATTTCTTAACCTTTAAATGGAATTTGTTCAAAGCTGGAATTCCTTGAAAATCCATAAATAGAATTTTAAAAATTCAAGGCTAGAAAAGCCTTGCAAAATTGTTGTCAAAGCTTTCAAATGGCCTTGAATACTAGTGAAGGCGGTAGGTAGCCCTTACTGAACGGTTTGACATCAACCTCCAATGTTAAAGCCTAAGTTTCTATGCTTAATTTATCTGCTGTCTTTTAATATTTTCCACTCAAATTTATTGGGACTTGAACATTTGTCCGAACTTTTATTTATTTCCAATTTGTCACTTCAAAAATTTGAGCTGGAATCGTGGTTTTCATTTTTGTCTTCTTGGCACGACACGTTTTTACTACACTCTCTATAGATCAAACTATTTGTCCTATACAGCTATTGCTCTGTAGATGTTCCCTCTTTCTAATTGGTCAAGTGGTTCATGGGTTAGGGAGCTGTAAACGACCAGATTAATTGTTTTACATTGTTATTATGCAACAGTGCCAATCGGCAAACGCAGCTACAAATAAATGTAGACTGAAGATAAAAGGGGTTTGTTTCTATATTGGTTTGTGCAAACCATAATTGATAAAAATACAGAACATTAAAACAAGCTAATCTAAAATGCGCAGTATGCCAAAGTAGCATAAATTAGAAAACAAAAACAAACTCATTTGATGCTTAAGGTAAGATTTAACTGTTCCAGAGTGAAAATAGTAAAGGAACACAAATAAACTTTCCTGTAAAATTTCAGATACTGCAGTGTAGCTATACTGTTTAGTCTCGTGAAACCTTATATCCAACCACTATACACGCAACTTTGCGCAATAGAACTGTTCATTTGTTTCGCAGAATTTTGTTCGACTCACAGTGGATATTGTTGTAAAAAATCGCGGAAATTACATGTCCCTGCCTCTATTGCCCCCAGGCTTAAAAAAACATGATTTGACCTATTTAATAGTTTGTATATAACCTTCATTTCTTTACAGGTAAACGTTCTAGCAGTACAAAAATTTACGAGCCTGCAGCGAAAAGGGTTAGGACACGACGTAGTGACCGATATGCATCTACTGCGGAGTCTGAAGGTAAAAAAAAAAAATTGTGCTTTCTATTAGATTAATCATTTCTTTAGAGGTAAATCCAAGAGCGCTTATTGTAATTTTTGTTAAAAGACGAGATATGGCTCTCTGGCCGCCGTAAGCAGGGACCTGCCGTGCGCCGAGGTGCTTCTCGAGACGTGCCAGTCGACTACAAGCTGTGTGATCAGATTCTGTTGGAGTTAACAAGGCACGAGAGCAGCTGGCCTTTCCTAAGACCCGTTGGACGCAAACAGGTAGGCAGTTGTTCCGTTCAGCGGGTCTGTTGTAGTTTGTAGTGTGCGCTCTTAGTTTACTGTGATGCTGTCTGTCTGTCTTATTTTTATATTGCCTTATCCTGCTCGATTGTGTGCTCTGCAGCTCTTTAGAAGTGGTATTGTATTAATATAACAAATTTAACCTCCTGGGGTATCCCTGTACATTTTCCAAAACCAGATGACAAAGCATAAGAAGGAAACATCTTTAAAGTGATGCTCAAATAGAATGCTCAGTGTGCACCCATCATGACGGTGGGCGCAAGTCCAAAAATGTCACCTGCTCACCAGGCTTTTTTTTTCTGTTGGAAACTTTCCAAGTTGCTTAATATCTTAAACTGTTTTTTTTAATATCTTCTTTTTTACCAAGAATACTGTCCCAACTTAAGTTTATGTTATTGTGTGCTTTAAGACGTAAATTCACGACATAGTTAAGAATCCTTGTTTCTATCACACCAACGTGTCCAATGCTAGCCAGATCCAAGTACAGAGTTCCGCCACGGACATCTTTGTTAGGATGCCCTACTGCCTAGACGTGTTTTCGTGCAGTCACCCCGCATTTCGTGAACTTTTAGTGCTGTGTGAATTTCGTTTGTTGGGTGTTCCAGAACTTTGACCGTTTTTAATGGCTTATTCTCTGATGATCCTGTTTATTCTGATGCAAAGTTTCTTCTGAAACCAAAAAAAGTCTCAAAAATTCTTAAGAAAATGAAGAAGAAGAAGCAGTCTTGGCCCAGCCTGACTCTAAGAAAAAGAATCCTCTTATCTAAACAAACTTCTGATCATCAATGGTCTTCCCTTCACCAAGCCCCTTCATTGGCAAGCGCCCCTTTGCTTCGTGCTACGAATGCTCAGCTGCTCCCTTCGCTTTCAGTTGGTCTTCCTTCACTTCAAGAGGCCCCTTCGCTTGGCTCCTCTCCCCCAATCTAGCAGAATTCCACAGTGGTGCCGGCAATGGATTGTACAGGAATTTCTCATTCTCATCCCGTCAGTCAACTGTTGCTTAAGGACCCAATCCAAGAAGTTTCTCCAGCCAGTTTACAAGAATGACAGCAGTATATCTAGCTCAACCTCGAATTACATCCCTTCATCACTGAAGATCCCTTTGTCTGCAGGAGCCCCTTCACTTCTCCCTTCACTGCCACAAGTGGAAGCCCTTTCTCCGCAGTCCTTTGATTTGCACAGAACTTCAAGCAGACCGCCTCGTTATATTTCTACGCTGCTACAGATGATGCTTCCCAGCAAGTTAGTCAGTCTCCGCCCAGACGAACTTAGCCGGAATGGCGCCTTTTGTTTCACTCTCTTCATCATGCCAGCTGCCTTAGCCAAACCAAGCACCTTCGTCAACGTAGCGCCGGTCGCCCAAGCTTTGCTCTTCTTCCAATCGGTACCCGTCTTCTGGTAAGCATTCCTCAGCTTTTGGAAGTACTAGGGCTTTGCAAGCTTTTTCTAAAAAACCTAAGCGTACATCCAAGGATCACGGGGATTTCTCCTTTTTGGATTTCAAAAAATCCGTCACTTTCACAGATCCTGAAGATTCTGACACTGCGAATAAGAGCTTTAATTTATACCTGCCGACCTGCTTTTATTCGACAGTATCCAACCGATTTTTGTCTTCGTCTTCCTGATGCAACCTCGAGCTCTTCCAAGAACCGAGGACTCAGAACTGACATTTCTTTTGCCGACTGTATCAAGCAAGCCCGTTTAAGCGAAGGTCTTCCCCAGCCTGCCATCATCGTCCATTCTCTTAGAGACATGGGGGGTCTTCTTCGAGTAAAAGGTGGCCCGTTAGAGCTTCATGGACCTGTCAGACCTCCAGCTAAATGTTCGGAAAGTTTCTTCTTCATCGTAAGAGGCAGAGCTGCTCATCATGCTCAGTTTGTCACCTTCGATTAAGCCAACTTTGTTATGGACTCTTTTATTTCTCCAACAATTTTGCACGACTTTAGAAAACATCCAATGAATGGTAATCAGAGCAGCATCCGCACATCTACCTCTTATACACGACCACCTCAGCCTACTTGGAAGCCATTACTGATCTTACTTGCACCAAGGAAGCAGCAATTAAGAAGTTTGAAGACGCATCAATAGTTCTCAAGAAAGTGCAGAATGTTTTGCTGAAACCATCCTTTGACAAACTAAAGACGTCAACAATACGCTGCACCATTCTTGCATCAGCTACAGAATTTCACCAGACTAAAGTCCAGGAACTAGGGACCATCTCATTCCGCAAGGCTACCGCCACCTTCAACAGTTTTTAACACCCCCCTCCTTCCTTGAGTTCCGAATTTTAGCAAGCTCCAGCACATCAAGCTCGGCAGCAGAAGAAGAAACTACAGCAGCCAAAGAAAGGAAGGCGGGACCACTTAAAGGATGGGCGCTCTCTTTTCTTGGGTGTTCCTCTCAGCAGGAGCTCCCGAAAACGAAGAGGGTCCCAGCGCCAAGCCGACAGGAATGCTGAAAGAAAGAATCCCCCTCACTGCAAGTCCGCTTCGAAGAAAGGTAAGAATGCCCGATACTGACATTCAGGACTCCCCGGTTCTACTCGGAAGCCATCCTACTTTGGTTGGTGGCCGCCTGCAACAACATGGTGAAGCCTGGAGTGAGATTACGGATGACCCGTGGCTCTTGTATATGATCTCGCACGGTTAGCAACCGACGTTCCTCCATTACTCGAAATTTGGAGATATTCCTCCATGGTCCTTCCTTCTGACGCCGGATAGACTCTTCATTCCAGAGACAGGACCCACCATGTCTATTTAGACGACGGGCTTTTCAGGAACAAAAGTTCCAATAAAATTCTCGCAGGTCTACAGACCATGACAGACCTCCTGTTCGAGCTGGGCTTCGGAATCAACCTGAAGAAGTACCGCCGAGATATCATAAGATCCTTCATCTTCCGCAGTGTTCTCTTCGAACTGGAGGATTTCACCATTCGTCCATCTCCAGAGAGGATTCTCTCCATCATGGAAGGAATCCTCAGTCTTCTGTATCATCAGAAATTCTTGATGAGATCCCGCTGCATGGTCATCGGTCTCTCAGATGCTACAGCAGATCTTGTTCCCCATGTCAGATGAAAAGTACTCCCCCTGCACTGGTACAGGAAGGCTCACTGGAAACCAGGACCCAACCCATATCAAGACAGGATTTGGATGTCTCCAAGTTTCCCAACGTCCGATGCCCTGTGGGGGTGCGGCTCCAGAAACACTACTTCCGGAGTCGCCATCAGAGAGGAGAAACCCACAAAGTTCCTTAAGGAGGACCCCACCTAGTTCTTTATCACCAATGTATCCACCACCGGATGAGGTGCCCGCACCAACACCATGATTGCTGCTGGAGCGTGGACTTGAGTGGAACGCAAGCTCCCCATCCGCATCCTAGAGCTTTGAGCAATCTCCATTGCCGTGCAACACCTCTTAAGACAATTCGAGCCCTCTCCTCCTCTGGGCTGCCTACAATCAATTTATGTTTAAAAAAAATTCTTCAGGTTTCCTCATGTAAGAGTTAGACCACCTTCACTTCACGCTACCTCCGAGACGTGTCCTCCCAAGCGGCTGGTTTGTCTTCCCTTGGACCACTCTCTGTTCACTAGAAGAATCATGGCAGCCCGCAAGGAATCCAACTAACTCAAAAGGTGACGACAGCAACTGCCCGCCATCCAGTTTATCGAAGTCTCCATCGAGCAACTTGATAATTGGGGATGGTATTCTTGAATTAGTAAAGCTGGATTGTCTACCCAATTACACACCATGCCTCCCCTCATTGTTGACAGTGCACTTGGACAATAAAGACTGTCTTGAAGTGTCTGGATCCAGCTAGCATTGGGCACATTGGTGTGATAGAAGGTAAGATTATTAACCTTGTCAGGAATTTTCGTTTTAATGCAAGCATAAGTAAACTTTTGTGGGACACTTTTTTTTTTATTATTATTCAGACCAAAAAAAATAATCACTAGTTAGGGCCTGAGAACTGACGGGTTTTTTTTTCGCGGCATAACAAAGGTTTGAGGAGACACCAGTAAATGGGAAACCTGGTTCGTGTGAAATTGGCTTCAAGTTGATCTTCCTTAAAAAGGTTTTTCATGTCGGCACCCTGGATTGGCCACCCTTGATGCTAAGCAGTTTTTAATGTAGGCGTTGTTTCTTGTTAGTAGAAGAAACAAAACAAAATTGGTATGGATACAGCAGCACTTGCACTGTGTGCTTTAACACTTCCAGTACTTTTATTTTGTGTGGGTTTGCATGGGATGGCTGAAGAAATGGGGGAAATTTAAAGGGTTTTGAGTACACTATAGTTCAAGTTAGGCTCTAGGAATGTATCGTGAATTACTGTGCTAAGAATTAATTGGAAGGTTCTTATGTGCCATTCAAACCAATTGCTGATACGACCTGATCATTTGATATTTACTAGCAAATTTTACGTATTATTTGACATAAAAATTGACTGCGACAGGTGATGGGCTGATGGCCTTTATCAACAAATTATAGCTCCATGGTGTTGAGCTTCTGCCCACTCTCGCCAGTGTTTAATATTAGAGGTAACCGAAATGCTGTTCTCCAAATTAAGTAAGTAGCTAGGTATTAGAGTAGCTTGTTAAGCTAGTCGCACTGTCTGTCCTGCATTAAATCTTGGCTGCACGAGTACATGCTAGGGATTACTGGTGGAATAATGTGACCACTGCAGCTTAAGCCTTTGCTGCCCATTCTGAACTGGATGCTTTCTTTTTTATGATAGTTGCGTAGACCATGGGACTCGGCTTCGAACCAGTATTCACTTGGTTGGAGATGACACTGACCACTGGGTGTTACTGTTTGGTTTGCTCGAGTCCCCAGCGGTTTCTTACAAAGCTCGTGTTTTTTTGACATACAGTAGCCTTCCAATATATAGGACTGTAGGACTGTAAAAGGTTAAGTGGCATCATAAATAAATTGTTACTGTTATGCTGTTAGATCACTTAGTTTAGCCTGACAGAATATTTGCATAATGCAGTTCATTATATCTTATCCATCCCTCTACTCAAAATGGATTCCCGGTACTCCTTAGAATTTCCAGTTATTTAGGAAACTGATCATTCGCTTTTTTTTTAACAATCTGATAATTGAAAACCGAAATAAAATATAAAAGTTAAATAGTAGGCCTTCTTCATTCATCAGGAGTCGGATCCATTGTTAATCTGTTAATTTCTTTTGGTAAACAATTATTAGAAGTAAGGTAAGAGATAGACATGTAGGCTACGTTAACGAACCAAATCCAAGTTTGGTGATCACAGTACATGTGTCGTGTTTTTGAAAATGCGTCCACACATTGTGGTACTTGAGTTCACCTTTCACCACATAATAACTAACAGGCAATGATTTGGCGGCCCACTGGTCTGTTGGATTAAAGCCACGTGGATATTCGTGTGCGACATACTGGGTGGAAAATAAACATGAGAATGGGACTAGAAATAGATAGGCAGTAATCATGAGTAAAACAATCTGGTGGAAAAAAATAAGTTAATTAATCAAAAATGAATGCAAGATGGCCTGTTCTACGACATCACCTGTTAATGAAAGGTGATGTCTGAAACCTAATTAGATTGTGGATAACCAGTTAATCGTCATGAGCACTAATTCCCCAGTGTTGTTGTTTTTTTAATTTTTTTTGTTACCTTTGATAAGTCCCTAATGTGTTACTGTTACTTCAGTTTGGTTAACTGTTATTCCCACCCATATTTTCATTTGCTGCTGTATTTTGCTTAAGAATGTTTGTGTATATGTGTACTGTGGAGTAAATTAAGTTTTCTTTCTTTCACTTAGGTTCCGCAGTATTACGAGGTTATAACGCGTCCCGTCGATCTTGCCTCAATGCGCGGAAAATTAAGCGACAATGATTATCGCACCACCAAAGATTTCATTTTGGATGTTATGTTGATGTTACAAAACTGTGTGATGTACAATTCAGTGGACAGTGCAGAGTACAAAGCTGCCGAAAAGCTATCGAAGTATTTTGAAAGCTACACTCAGAAACTAGGTTACAGTTCTATAGAAGACCTTGTCAGTTCTGCTTGTTGCGGCAGTGTGCCAAGTTCACCCGACACATCGTCACACACGACACAATCTAGCCGACATTCACGAAGAACTTAAAAAAAACTATTTGAGGGTCACCGTGTTCTGAAAACTAGTTACCATAAACCGAAATGCAAGCTAAACCTATAAGAAGAGCACGTGTGGGTTTTGTGTTACTTGAAGATAAACCGACACCTTTTTGTATATACCTTTTTTTTTTTTTAGCCTATTTGTCTGTCGGTGTTAAACCTAAGTGTTTCCATGTTTAAAAACTGCAAACCATTCCAAAGGGTTTTGAAGTAAACTGTACAACAGAGAACTGTTTCAAGGTGCAATTTAAGTTGAAGCTGTTGGAATGTGCAGCAAAGGAGTTTAAACTGCGTTGTCAGGCAAAATTAGATGCAATAGTAGTAATGGTCAATTTCTTTTGGTTTTTTGGACAGCTTGAATTGTTAGATTTTCTTTCTGTTTAAATACCGTTTAGTAAGTAGACCAATTAATGCAACTACAAGAATCCTTTCGTCATAAATGTTTAGGGCTACCATATTTGGCAACATTTAGAGGATTTTCTTCAATTCGTTCCATTTAAGGTGTGATTTAACACAAATCAAAGAGGAAATTGTGCAGGTGTTAATTGGTGGAATGAAAATGTTGATGTTAGTTGAAATTCGTACTCCGTATAGCAATTTTATTACAAACTGCTTGTGGGAAGACAGTTCAGTTTTCTCTTAGAGATTATGAAAGTAGGGTTCAGTGTGGGCTATTGAATCGAAACTGCACAAATTATTTTTCTACACAAAGTAAAAAAGGCAAAATGTACGCATTTTCGATGCAGGTAATACGCAGTGTTTATGTTTAGCGCATTAACGTTCCATAACAAACTGCTGTTAGTTTGTGCATGAACTGTTTCCTTTGTTGTGCTGTATTAAATTTGAATGAAATGATTTGGAGTATTACTTCAGTGGTATTTTTTTTTGTGTGTGATTGCATTACACAGGTACATAAAATATCTACCGTATCCTGGTATCTAGGGCATCAGACAAATCTCATTCAAACGACAAATCACGTAATTTTTTTTTACATTTTCACTAAAAAATACTGTTTCCTTCAAACAATTTTATCTTTTGAATACCAGACACTTGGGTAGATTTGTCATGTATAGGTTACATGTGTGAAGTTCATTCAGTTCACTTCAGACTAACCACGATTAAACCCCATTTTAACTGTCTTCACAAAGATTAAGACGGGGTTCGCGCAACTGGTGTGTTTTTTGGCATGGACCAGGAAGATACTTAATCTGATTAGTGGGGAAATTGAAATATATGGACCAAACCTAGATTATTCACTAACGAAGTGAACAAAATCTGATTAGTGGGGAAATTGAAATATATGGACCAAACCTAGATTATTCACTAACGAAGTTAACAAAAAAGTCTTCTTTTCCAATGAAATTATTTTTACATGAGGCGTCGGGGAGTTCATTTCAACATAGCTCTCACTCTGAATATGCTGTTCACTACTACTGAGCATTGCTGTGTTCCAGCTTGACCTACACACTGTGTAACAAGTTCACAGTTCGTGTGAGGAGACTGAGGTGGTACACATTGTCTAGTAGTGTTAATGCACAGCGTCTTCCACATAGTGTTGACTTTACCTTTGTGGAGATTTGCGTCGACTTGAAAATAGGCTACAACAGATTTGGTAAGGGCATTAATGATTAAACAACTAGTTAAAAATGGCAATAACATCATGTATGGTAAAGTGAAGAGAAAAATCTGGAAAATATACGGAAAATTGTCTTCGATGGTGTATGCAGAGCCTGGTTAAAACATGTAATTGGTTAAACCATAAACTGCAAAAATTTACTAATAATTCCTCTACTTGAGCCTTCTACAATTTTCTTACAACGTACCCATTTCTGCGGACAGATTCACAGGTTTTTGTTTACTACAAGTCCAGTTCGAAAAGCTGCTTTTTCATTCAGTTTTGTTATTCGTTCTCTTAATTTATTTTTCATCAAACTTGGTATCCAAGCAAAGATATCTTGCACCTTACTGCTGCCTTTGCTTCAAACGATTTTTTTTTTTTTTACGCTTGGCAATAATACATTGTGCTTTTTATCAGCTGGGTGTCATTTCAATCCACTTACTGTTCTGTTATATCCATCAACAAAAATACTCAATGCCCTCACAGGACTTTCACAACCTACACTCTGGGCCAAGGTCATTACACATTGGCTACCAGAATGAATAAAGTCGCTCATTGTCCGCGGCCAAAAATAAAAAAATCCGTGCCGAAAATTTAAGTTTTTCGGCGGAATTCTGCGGCAACCATTATATGGTTTTCCACGACTTTCCGCGAAATAAAATTTAGTCCCCACAACATTCCGTGCCCCCTCCCCCCCCCCAAAAAAAAAAAAATTAAAAAAAATTAATTATTATTTTTAGCTTAGCTGCCTACATCTACGCCTACTTCATACTTGTCATGGTATAGACTTACACAGGTTTCCACAATTATTGGACTATATCAAAATAGTTTCAGCATCTTGGTTAGTCTGTTTATTGCCGGTAGTACACAATTACATTTTTAATTGTAGACAATTACAATTACGGAAAGATCGGAGGCCGTTTCCGGACGTTTCAACGATGAGTAGCGAGTAGGAACAAAGCTTTTTAGCCTAACTAACGCAGACTTTTATCAACACTAAGATATTCAATTTTAGTTCATTACCGCCGGTAATTAAAAAAAAAAATGGTTCTCTAAATATTTTTTTCTGTGCACCTTAATGAATATCTGTTGCGTGCTTGTAGCAAGTTAGAAATAATTGTGTCCAATAATTTTTGCAAGAATAAATATTTCGTTAGTGCCTCACTCCATGGGTGAGGGAAAAAAAACTCACTCCATGACCGACAACAATTTTTTTTTTACATCCTGTTTAAAAGGTAACAGTGTTTAAACTTCCTGTTTAAAACCTATAAATTTAGTAAAAAAAAAAAATGCGCGGTTTGGGGGAAATAATTTATTTCCGCGATCGTCGGTGGAAACTTTAATGACCCCAAACATAGCAATAATCCCGTACCACTGAAAATGAACTTTGTCAGAAGCTTTATTTAAAATCCGCGATTGTGAGCTACTTTAAGAATGAATAGATATGATTACAAACGCTTTGCAAGGTTGAGAAAGTAAATTAAAAATAATTAGGCCAAGAAAAAAAAATTAGTTGGTTCTCAGGACCTGCCTGGTGGTCAAATTTCCCTCTCGTCATCACTTTTTATTTGCTAGCCCAAGTTAAATTTAATACCGTACTAGGAGAACCAATTCAGTTACCTGAATATAAGTATTAGTTAGCCCAGCCTGGCATTTAATAATTTTACTATAATGTTAAGCTAACCACTTGCAGCTCTGTAGAATTAAAATCCAAGTGTTTTCGGAAATTAAATTCAGACTCGAGTTACTTCAAATAAAATAAATAGTCTGGTAGCCTGGTTCCTTTTGGAATAAAAATATGCCCGAGACCCAAATATATTTCTTTTCGTAAAAACCGGCAAGCGGCGATTACAGTGGTTATTGAAGGACATATTTAAAAAAATCTACACTAAAACCACAAAACGAACTATTTAACAAATGGTTCACTGAATTTTCGGTGAAGAATCGTTCACCTTCGTCGGAGTGTTTACAGCTATTTAAAAAAAAAAACGGTCACATCTTTCACTAGGTCACGATGCTGGCGATGGTCGAGTTATCGTTGAGCTATACAGCTCTCTGGATTGGAGAGAGCCACTTCCAGTTTAGCGTTTCTGTAAGCTCTGGATGTAGCAGTTGATCGCTGTTATACGTCACTGTCGTAAGATTCATAAGTGGCACATTATGTTATGTATGAGGTGTTGCGTTTTCTTGTTGTGGAGGGCAATGCTGTTTTTCTTGTCTCCATTTTCGGTGGCACTGACATGTTCTTGTAGCCGGGCTTGGAAACACCGGTGTCTCTCTCCTATGTATACTGCTGCAC
>JAHWFP010047528.1:82508-117298 GCA_023313725.1 Lithobius niger | reverse complement strand
CCTATTTTTGCCAAATTAAGTGCATAAGCCCATGGGCGTTTAATCCACGATTTACGGTAGTGTAATTATTTTTTTTGGAGAAATCCGTGACCTGGATTGAAAATTCGCCAACATTCATCGAAACAGTTGAGCGAGTTGACATTTTTATCCTCTAAACGTGAAACCTCAATGTAAAATGCTGATTTTTTATTGTTTATGTTGAACAATTTCTAAGCATTAAAAAAAAACCGGTTCTATGTACGTTGTACAATCTGGGCAGATTCTTTGTAATTAAACCACCAAGTAAAAGTATCCCCAAGTATTCACCATTGTAGTTGTCTTCTGAGGTAATTACGTAGCTGCTTCTTTTGCATGGATTTTTTAAGCAATCTTAGCTAAATAAACCTTTTCATTTGGTCATCCTGTACAAGACTACTCAAGTCATTTGGGTCATTTTCAAATTTACATTTTCAAAATGTTTTTCACTGGAATGCATCGGCTGTCAATCCAAATTCTGCCAACTGTACCTTGAAAGTCACCACCATGGATGGTTAAAGTGTCTCGGGTAATTTCTTCTAACAACAAAGACCCACAGCACAAAACATTATCATTTTATACTGTCAATTGTACATTGCTATCCTACAGAGGAGTTGGATTTGAATATTAAAAATGCAGACATGGCCTTCAAATCTGAACTTCCTATAGACATCTGGATAACTTAGTTGGAACTGGACCATCAATTCTCTGATATCCAAAGTAGTTGTGCAAATGACTGCTGGTTAAATAAATGGGCGATGCCTCTACAGTATGGCTCAGTGCAAAGGAGTAGCCTAGGCCTTTCGAACTTTCCTCATTAATTGGTTTGCCATCCTTCGTCAGGTGCTGCAAGACTACCTACACTTCGGATAGTCCCGAAAGCAACGAAGACAGCATCTATTACCGTAACCACTCCAAGTGTCGTTACACCTCTCGTAAAACTTAAAAATATAAGTGCACCATGTTTGAAAGACTGTTCTTTGTGGTGACGAGCACATAGGATGAAGGGTCATCACAGCCCTTAAGGATGACAGGTAAGCACATCACTCCACCATGTTTTGAAATACTGTCCTTTAAGCTAAAAACAAGGATTCAAGGGTAAAAGGTCATCACATAACGATCACTCCTTCATCCAGCAAGAATCTTTGGGTGAGATAAGCATTCTGCCACTATTATAAATTGGAGGGAAAACTATCACCATTCGATTTTCCACTGCCCTACAAAACAGCATTAATATCATCAATTTGCTCCTTACTGACCATTTGTCAGTAACTGCTTAAGATTCTCATCACAGACCCTTAAACAAAATCATTCATTTTTAAACACTGCACCAACATAATCCTACCGTTTTTTTATGAGCATCCTATACCGAATTCCGATTTGTCCCTTTCTCTAAATCATTCTGGAAGAGGTGCGTTGACTGCAGGGCGAGGTAAAAGCGCTGGCCTCCAGCAAGGCATGGTGCTTGAATCCCAATCTGCCGAGGTCGTTTTTGTCTAGATATCAATCTCTTGGGTGCCTCGAGACTAGCAACCTGTGGTGGTAATAGGGCAGGACACTAAGTCGCTTGCAGTTAAGGAAAGTTACCGCTAATTATTCAGCTTAACAAACACATCTCATGGGTGTGGCACAATTCAACCTGCACCCAGTAGTCCAGACTGATTCAAGGGAATTTTTCACTCCCACCAAGAGTTGGTTATTGTCCACCATCTGTGGAAGTCTTAACCATGTGATGCTAGCTATCGAGACAATGAAAGCATTTGCAACTGGAAGACAAAAGACTGGTCGCTTTCACCAGTGACAACCAAGGTTGAATAACCTTCCTGGCAACAGGATATAATTGGAATTCTTTGTAATTGGAATGGTAAACAAATTGTCAGAAAAGGGGACATGGCTTTTCTTACCCTTCTAATTTGCTATATCAAGAGGCACCTTCTTAACTGAAACGTGCCACGTAAATTTTGGAACGAACTCCATTTCACGTTTCTTAACGCCATACCACACAGAATAGCTATTCTGTTCAAACAATACGTTGTTCAGGAACTGAATGTAACAAATTCAGGGTTCAGACAAAACCTGGAAATCTCGGGGGAAAATGAAAATAGAGCAAAAATCTCAAAGAAATTTCAGGGAAAACAAGAATTTTTTTGAAAATCGGGGAAATTAGAAAAAAATGCCTTTGTGTCTGATCTGTTAAAGTGGCACTATCACCGATTGAAAGACGAATTCTGACATCTAGCGCTATGTAGTACCATCTAGCGTTTGCTAGCACCAAGCGAAGGAATGCATAACGGCATTTCTTTTAACGAAATAAACAAGCCATGACATCCTTAATTATTGAGTGAAAATTTGTTTCATCCTCGTGCACCTGCGACCAAGCTATAAAGGTTAACAATATCAATGTCGCTAGATGGCGCCACAGTATTTTCGTTCGCATTTTAATCGGTGATAGTGCCACTTTAAGTTTCATTGAATTAGTAGATCAGAAACAAAATCGTAGGCTAGTAGCAAATATTTTAATTCGTGCTTTAGTATGTTCAAATATCTTAAGATATTACTTCAATAAACCAAATATTAGTCTGGTACCAATATCTGTGACGATAATGCGTTCAGTCCCGTCTGGACTAGTCTCTAAACAGCTATTTTCTGGGATGTTGGATTATTTTCGTACAAATATTAATAAAAACATTAGCTACTACCTGTTTCCGTAACTAAACACCTTGTAAACACCTGGAAATTGCCATTGGATGCACCTGGAAATGTCAGGGAACTTGAGAATAAAAAAATTGTCTGAACCCTGAAATTAGGATATGTGATGCATCTCGTGCTAACTTAACAGCAGCCGCTGCAAATCTGGAAGCCACCCAAGACCCGACATTGTGGGTTATTGCTGCCAAAAAACAAGAAAAATCGCCACTACACAATGTATAAAATTGGTACTGTGATAATATATTCACTTATAATTAGGCAGAATGAATAATTTTTAGGTCAAGACACAAAGTAATATTCACTTTACATTTTTTATTCTTCACCTCTTTTCTTATCCCTAAACACTACCTGGATAAATTAGCTTGGATGACGTATTATGCAAAACTGTGCATTGTTGGCATGTATGTATACAATTGTATTGTAAAAGAACATCAATAAACTTAAAATATCCTACCAAATTACAGTAATTATTACTGCACGTCAACTACTAAGTCAGGATCACATTTTCAGCTACGCTCTTCGGGCAGAGATCAAAGTACCGGAGAAAGAAAATCTTCAATTACTGGGACCAACTTTTGCCAACCCCAATTGCTAAATTTACGACTGAATCCTGCAGCCCACAACATTATATTAACTTAACATTGCATATTCTATTTATCAACAGATAGCATCACTGCACATAATTTTAAGGAAATGACTCGTGGGTTAGGCCTAATTTGTATTGCATTCCTTTTGAAATAAATTCTGCAAAGGCCGGTATTGGTATTGCATCAAATCTTGGAAAGACAACCTCAGAACTAATGACGAATCATAATTATGATCTCACCAATCTACAGTACTAGACTGAAATAAAAACCACTTATGATAATAATACTGATCCTTCCCCCACCCCCAAACCTTTTAAGCAACAGCAAGCCTTAGTTTTCAAGCTATGTTTTGTTTACAATATTAGTTAAAACCTCATTATAACAATAAACCTGTCATAACAATGCTACTTTGGAGTCTCTTCAAGCAACAATGCCTGCAAAAGTGGTTGTGTATAACAATAAACCTGATACAACATCCTTTCCAAGAACCCTTGAACATCATTATAAAGAGGTTTCACTGTAATAATAGTAATGGATTATGTCTAGGAACATCAGGGTGTTAGGGAGGATACATCATTCCCGGCAATGGGTTATTGGTGACCTAAGAGGTAGTTTTTGCACACTTGCAGTGCCCTTATAAACACGACAGAGCAAATCTCTAAATGGCTGCTCACCAACTTTGATGCTATCCAAGATACTATCTTTGATACCATGTCTTAAGAGAGGCTCGTTTTGATTTGGTGAGGTTTGAACCGAATGAGGGGCAGCTACGCAGGCGTCAATGCAAGATCCAAGCCCCAACAGTCGCACCTCAGTGGACCGCTAGTCAGGGCTTTCAGTACCAACATCTACCGATACGCTACGTCGCCTGCAAATTCTGTCATTGTTTTTAATCAGTGCTGCAGTTGACCAAAAGTAGTACGCTAGTTTCAAAGTCAAAAATAATCGTCGCAGCAGAATTAGTTGGACAACATTGCACTGCCCAATGAAGGTTGATTTTTCCACAGCCTGGCACTGCAAGTAACTAGGCTTAATTGGAGGCTAGCCCTAGATGTGGTGAATGATACTAGTTGTTGTTGTAGAATCAGGGACGTGTAAGTTTGGGTTAGGGGGACCCCAACTACAGGCTCAAATGTTCTAGCCGCTTCCAGGCCTGGCCCATGTATATCCCAACATGCCAAGTGCCAAAGAGAATCAGCGCAAGGAAGGTTGCTTGCATCCACCATATTGAAATATTCGCATTGTTTTGCGCAGGTAAGCAATGCTCAACATTCCATCAATTTATAATTAACAACAGCATGCAACCTGATTTGAATTTGAACACTATAATACAAAAAGCTTTAATAAAGTGCTGGGTACCAGTGTTGAACCTCATAATCCTCCGTATACAGTTAAGTTTAATCATTCCTTCACGATGCTTCCACTGTATTAGGCACATTTCTCATGCCAGCAGGTTGGAAGGTAAGGGAAGCCCCTGAGAGAACTAAGATGGAGGACGAAAACTACGATGAATGGTGTCCTCGTCCCACAGGTGGCATGCCTTCGCGGCACGAGAGAGCTCTACAACCGCAGTTTGTCGCTGCTCCCCAAACCTACACCGCTACGTCCCTGGTAAAACAAAACCCAATAAAACATATTTAAACCCATTAAAAAGCCTGGGGTGTGCTTTAAAAAAAACCTTGGTTTTTCTCAACTCTTTGGAAACAACGTCAACGGTGAAATGACAAATGAAGTGACAATGTATTTTCAAGTTTCACGGGCTAAAGAGATGAAGGACATTTTGTCGGTGCAGCTGTTTTGGGAAAGTTTACATTACATAAAAAGAAAATTGGACGTGGTAGATTTCAGTCAGTGATCTTGCTATTTAGGTTTGACTGTCTAGCTGGAGATCATTCACATCTTTATCACAATTAAATTACCTCTATAAGCAAATTTACCCAGAAAGCTACTTGCCTACTTCTAGGCTATAAATTCAGCAAGTCCAGACGCCAGCGCCCAGCTTTTGTAAGACATGCATTGCACGTGCAAAAATAAAACAAAACAAAAAGAAATGTCCCTCGTGTTACACAACAATCCCAAAATGATCTATAATGAATGACACTAAATTATGGTAAATTATCGCATAAATCTCTTCACCGCCTTTGCATGGCTTGTGCTACTTTTGATTTGGACGGACGCTTCAATGCTGACGAAATGAACTCTCCTGCAATTAGGAGTTTTTCCAAGTCCACATTTGTGCGTATCTTTAAACCATGCAGCATGTAAACAACATCTTCTGTAGCGACGTTGCCACTGGCACCTTTAGCGTACGGGCATCCTCCGAGACCAGACACCGATGAATCGACGACAGTCACTCCCATCTCTAGTGCAGTCAGTATATTTGCCAGGGCTTGGCCATACGTATCGTGACAGTGAATTGCGATGATTCCAACAGGTAGATGACATAAAACTTCTTGTAACATTTCCCTCATTGAACCCGGCGTCCCGATACCAATTGTATCCCCTAATGAAATCTCATAACAACCCATTTTGTGGAGTCTTACAGCTACTTCAGCCACTACTGATGGCTTGATATGGCCCTCGTAAGGACAACCCAAAACACATGATACATACCCTCTGACTCTAATGCCTGCCGTTTGAGCAGCATTGGTCACCTCCTCAAACCTCTCTAAACTTTCTGCAATTGAACAATTGATATTTTTCTTGCTGAATGTTTCCGACGCAGCTCCAAATATTGCTACCTCTTGCGCCCCTGCAGCAACGGCGGCTTGAAACCCCTTCAGGTTGGGTACTAGAACGGGGTACGAAACGCCGGGTTTCTTGATGATGCTTTTCATAACATCCGTGTGGTCGGCCATCTGAGGAACCCATTTTGGAGAAACGAAGCTCGTAGCTTCGATCGCTGTCAATCCGGTTTCTGATAACTGATCGATAAATTGTACTTTAACTGCCGTTGGGACAATCTCCTTTTCATTTTGCAGTCCATCTCTCGGACCGACTTCGACTATTTTGACAGAAGACGGCAAAGACGTGATTGTTGTTGATGTAGTAAACGGAGAGTTTGTGGAGGAGTAGCCGTAGCATCGACACCAAGCTTTTAACAAACCTATCATGGATCTTCGGTAAGCAAACGCCATGTCACTAAAACCCGGATCCACACAGGTGTAGGACCATAAATTTCCGACAGGGAAGTACTTTTGTATGAAAACACACTTTTGTCAATTTGTGGAGCGTGACAAATTCCGGGTCATTCGTCCAACGATTTTTGCGGCTCGCGTCGACTCTTCGATGAATGTTGCTATCGCGAGCAGATATAAATTCTTGTCGTGAGTCAACTACGATTTTTATTTAATTTAATTTTTCACTTTAGTTTAGTTGTAATTCATTAATGTTAATTTTTATATCGGAGTTGTTGTGATCCAAAAAAAATCCTAAAAACACGAAAGGATCGTCTGAACCAAGACTGAATGAGATAGAAGCTTGCAACAAGAACAATTATTGTAAGAAGCTAGTCTTTAATCTTTGGAAGCTTGCCACTTTCATGGCGAAACCTAAGACGATACAGCCTATGCCATGGAGTTTGGATTATACGTAGCTTTGATAGCTTTTATCAAAGCTACGTACAATCCAAGCTCCCTGGCCTATGCTGTGGTATACTGCATTATTGCTAAACACAATGCTTTTATCTTAGTTGGCCGTGCTCAAAACTTGATGGCAACTACTACTATACTATACTACTACTATTCCTACTATATTACTACTATACTACTACTATTCCAAGGTCTTTGGCTCGTCACTTGTGTCGCCACAGATAGTTAGCAATCCTTTTAGCTTTCCTGTTGTTAACCCATACCCAGCACCAGGGTAGATGAATCTACCCATGGAGGAATGATGAGCACTAACTACTACTAGCATAAGAGTGCCATACTTGTACTGATACTACCAAAATCCATATTACCCTTGATACTACTGATACACATTGACTACCATACACATGTGACCAGTGCTCGGTCACATGACCTGTAAATGTTATACGGAGCCATGCACCGTCATGAAACACGTCCATTCTTGTGCTTGCATTAAGTTGTGTGTTTGCCTCGTTACTCTGCTGGGGGAACCTACGCAATTGTCCGACCATAGGACATAACAAGTATATTGCTTCAAGGTGGCAAGGTTGCTTCGAGAGCGGCTGATAACCTGCTGGTTTGGCATCATTAATTATTATGATAGTGATACTGGGTTATTCCCTTTTCAAACAGTGTACATCCACACCCCGCATACCCTAAAATAACTACCACACCTCCCCACACACTTCCACTTTCCAGTGGGTGCTAATCCCCTCCCCTCCTACTCCACCACCTTAGAAGCACATTTCTTTCCCTATTTCACGTCCTCCTCCTCTGCTTCCTCCACCCAAGGAGCCAATGAATGGCCTCTTCTCCCTGGTCTGGTGACCCCCCCCCCCACACACACTTCTTCCTCTCCCTAAGATCTTCCAACCCACAGTACCGCGCACAGTAGTCATCCAAGACAGGTTGCAGGGTCTCCTCTGCCTCTCTATAGATTCCAGATATTTTGTCCTCACCTTCCTCTCTCCATTCCCGCTATCCAACAATCTCGCCCCCTAGCCCTTAGCAGAAGTACTCTCCTCCAGTCGCCAGGCACCACCCCCCCCCCCCCAATTCTGCTCTTTTTCCCTACATCTTCCTGCCGAAGACTTACTCTCCAATACCCGTCTCTACATTTCCACCTACCTATGCTTAACTCCCCCTTCCCCAATCTCTCCCCACCCCATTCCACTGTCATTTACCCTCACATATTTCCCCACCAAATTCCTCGTCCTTCCCACCCACTTAGTGGCACACCACCCCGTCACATAGTTATACACCATTCTCATAGAGACCGTCTGGCAGCTAAAAGGCGCGGGTTCCAGACCTACAGGGGGGCACTCCACACTCCACAGTCATATACTCCCTTACTAGGAGGGGCGCTGTGTCGACCCGTGCTTTTCAAGCCCAGCTGCCCATCCAGTCGCTTTGAGTCAGCAGCAGCAGACAAGTCGTGAATGAGCCGCGTCACGTGGGTGTGACTACGGTTACGGTTTACACCTGACGTGGGTAAAATTAAAAGTTTGTCGAGAACGATTTATATCTGCCTGCAAACAAGTACTCCAATGCTGTATGGAAGATTTTTGAATTCAATTTCGATTCTAAAAATTATACAGGGTGGGCCACAAAAAACTGACGACCCAAGATTTTCTAAGTCCAACTTTTCTAGTTAGCACCCTTCAGGACCAGGAGAGGACAGAAATCTTCCCGTTTCTTTAGATTTGATTTCTGTCCTATCCTGATTCTGATGGGTGCTAACTAGAAAATGTTGGGTCGTCAGTTTTTTGTGGACCACCCTGTACAACTCAGCAAAATCAATATTTTTTTGTACAGATCATTTAAATTTATTGTATTAAAGATTGGCATGGTGAAACTGGCTGATAGAGGGGAGGAGCGCCAACGGCCTAGGGCACAGGTCCCACCCTGGTACCTGGGCCAGTCCACCTCTCCATTTTCACCACCGACTCTTCTGGAAGCCCTTGAACCCTCCTATCCAACCCCTCCTTCGCCAATGCCTCCCTCTCTTCAAAACCAGCCCACCCTATCTCCCCTTTCATCACCTCCCCAGCAGTGAAGCGATTGCTCCCAGTGCACATCTTCCCAGCTCATCCTCATACCACTCCAGCTGTCTCCAGTCACCCCCCTGATACACCAACACTCCCATGAAACATCACTCCTGGAAAGCCACCTCCATCCCACAAAATTCTTGAAATCTTGTTCCTTTTGTAACCCCACATCGCTGTTTTTTTAACCATATTACTAACCCTATAACCACCTTACCTTTCAGCTGCACCTGGTTCTAAATAATTCTGCTTCACACAGAGCCTGTACCCCAGATCGTCATACTCTCTCACCCTCTTCACTTCAACCTTCCCATTTATTTCCATCACCTCCTTTGTCCCACTCATCTCCCCGTCCCCAAACACCATTCACTCAAATTTTCCCCACTAAAGGCAATAATGTAAAGGCATCTCCGCCCCCAATCCAAGCATAACCCCAACTTGTGAACTTTCCCTATCTCCATCCAGCTCTCCACATCATCAGCAAACGTCAAGACCGGCATACAGTCTCCTTCACCCCTCCTCTATGCCAAACAAACCCCCTCCCATCTCAATCAGCCTCCTTTCCAATCCCCTCTAGTACACCACAAAAAGCAACAGGAACAGCAGCTGGCAGCCTTGTCTAAGTCCCCTCCTGCATTCCACCCGCTCAGACTCCACTCCGTTCTAAGTGGCCATATAGAACTCATAAATCTTCCTAATTAACCTAATAAACCCCTCCGCCATCCCCAGTGACGCGAGCTCTCTCTCACATCAGCACTCACCTTATCCCATCATAGGCTTTACCAAAAGTACATCATTCTCCCAAAAATATGATACTTGGCTCGTGCTCCGTACTGTAGTGGGCATGCGCATTTACTTGGATACTATAAACTGTGCTGCTGGAATCTATAGACCGTGATTATAACTATATTGTGCCCTCATGTGTCAACGAGCAGCTCTAACCTCAGGAACTCGAAAACATAATAAAGCTGGCAAACACGCAGGCGCA
This sequence comes from Lithobius niger, assembly GCA_023313725.1. NCBI lineage: Eukaryota > Metazoa > Arthropoda > Chilopoda > Lithobiomorpha > Lithobiidae > Lithobius > Lithobius niger. The sequence goes on along the minus strand of JAHWFP010047528.1, from coordinate 107,328 downwards.
TACAGTTGAAAGCGAAACTAATGCTGGCCGTATGATATCGAAGGACACATAGAAAAAATTATATGAATTTTTGGAGGTCTGCAGATATGAACGCAGGTAGTAGCAAATGCAAGCTGCTTGAAATGTTACCGACAAAAATCTGTTTAATTATTCCAAAGCAGGCCTGGAAGAAGTCTTTATTAACTTTTGGCCTTAGCCACATCCATAAAAGCCACCAAAGGGTCCTTCCCTCTTTCCTCACTACTTCAATGGCCTGTGTCAGTGTCACCACGAAGATATTACCGTCAAGTGTCCTCCCCTTCCTAAACCTAAAACCATTCTGAAATTTCCCCAGAACCTCACCTCCCCTCAAGCTCCTTCCGAAGTCAACTTGCCAAGATTCGCATGAAAAGTTTATAAAGCACAGTTGTGATAGCAACTGGCCTAAAGTTCTCATTCCTCTCCTCGTTCCTCCCCTTTCCCTTAAATATAAGACGCATCCTTACCTTCCTCCAGCTCATCGGAAACCTTTCCCTTTCAAGGATCACATTCATGTCCCTAATCAGCCGTAACAAAAGGCAAGACTTCTTCAAATTCTCCCACCGAGACTGCCTGGACCAACACACCTTCCTGCCCCCTCCCCCTCCCCTATCCTTCTCCTTCCAATCCCCATCCCTAACATCCTCATAGAGTTCCCTCAGGAAATCTGTCAGAGCAGGGTTGAGCAGTCTTTTTACACCTCCCTTCCCTGCTCTCTCCCACCCCAAAGCTCCAGTGCCTCCCCCTCCCCTTCGTGATCCCTGGTTATCTCTTAATGAATATCCAGAACTTCTCACCAGCTTCCCCCGTCCTCCCACAATTTCCCCTCCTCCACCTTCTACGTACTTCCTTGCACCTACGGAAATCCTCCCCCACCTCCCTATCCCACCACCCTTTCCTCCTCCTTCTTCTCAAAATGCCTATCAGCCACACTCAGCACACCTGCCTCCCAATTTTCTCCATATTAACCCGCTCCCAATCTTTTTCAGGCACTTCAATCTTCTTTCCAAAATTCTCCATCTGCTCCTGAGGTTGTATCTCCTCCCCTATATCATAAGTCCACCACCCTTCTCCTCTCTCCCCATGTAAAAGCTATCCTTTCCACACTTTTCAGATTCACCAACTCAATTCTGTTATCTACCAAAATTTCTCTCAGCAATCTCCCATTCCTGTTGTCCCCTCTCCCCCATTCAGCGAGTCTCGCATTAAAGTCCGCAAGGATAAGACGCTCATGCTTACCCCCCTCCTAATTTTTTCCATTTCCATTTGTCCCAGAATATCCTAATTCCACTGTTCTTCACTCTCCCTCCACATCCAGATACACAATGCCCAGTGCAATTTTCCTACCTTCAACCCTCCCAGCACCCAATGGTGTTCCCTTTCTTCCCCTCCTCGCACCTACAAATGGTGCCCATAACCTCCCAATCCCACCACTCCCCCCCCCTCCACATGCTTCCAGCTTCTTTCACAACCTCCCACGTTTCATACCACTCCATCCACCCTTCAATGTAAACTCAATCTTTTTTCCATACCTATCCAGTCTCGCCAGCTCTGGGTCCTTAAAGTTCCATTTCCTCCTCCTTTCCTGCTCCCCTCCTACCTCAATTCTGTTCCTGCCACTATGCCCATTGCCATCTTTGCCTTTTCTTCTTCACTTAACCCACACCAAGCAATGGCACGACTGAATGCCCCACCTACCCTCGATATCAGCCCCATTTTCCTCCCACTCACGCTTCCTCCCGAAGAACAAAGTCAGTAGCGAATTTTCTTTCCCCTCTGCCTCATGTATAGGCCATCCTCTCCTTATCCCCCAAATTCACCACTTCAAGACCATTATCAACCAGGAACCTCCTCAACATCTCCCCATTGCAATTATCCAAAGTGGGGAAGTTCAAATGTGCTGCAGTCAAGGGAGGATCCCATTTGTCACACAGTTTTGTCGTCTTCTACTCTGAGACCTTAGATTCTTTGACGAGGACAAGTTTTTCCAACCAAAACACGTAATAATAGTTGGATCCAGGCACCTCGGGTGTCAAGTAGCAGCAAACTTTGTTTTCAAGATGCCCTCTCATGAAGACGTTTTTTGTGCCATCCCCACGTTTTAAGTTTCCTTATGTAATTGGACACCATTTATTTGTTGTTACCTTCCTTTTTTGGTGGATTATTCCACTGTGATCTGTGTTTGTGAATCCTGTATCATTTTCAGGGTGGCGTTCTATCTGGACAACCGGAAAAACCGGGAAAATTTAGGGAATTTATCAGTCTGGAAAAGTCAGGGAATTTGATAAACACATACTGAGATTCAGAGAATTTCACAATTTTTCAGAAAGTCTTTTTTCTCTATAAAGATTAGCTAAGGCATTTCACTTCTAAAATATTCACCTTTATCAGTTAAAGTTATGTTCTTTTTGTTTCATTTCTGATAAAGCAAAAACACCTCAGGCCTAAGTAATATGGGACATTACGTGTTAAGTGCGTTTCTAGTTTTGTTCAGATTACGGCTTTCCTACCATTTACCAGTCCCAGTTAGGGGAGTGCAATTTTTTATTTAGTATAGCGATGCGATGTAGTTATTGCAATTTGAGTGAAATATGAAAAAAATGTTTCTTGTCCTGTACTGCATGGTGTTTCGACAGAAAAAAAGCATCAGGGGAAAATGTCAGAATTGGTTTGGAAAACCTGGAAAAGTCAGGGAATTTCATCATGAGGTTTTGGATGCCACCATGATTTTTAGAAGCATATTTCCTCAGAGTTTGTGGCATCATCGGAAATCACACCACCACCACTGTCTCAGTTTGTCACTTCTCTAACTTTTTAGGGTTCTTTCGCTAGAATGGCATTTTATTTTAACGTGCTCAGCTGTTTTAATTCATTATTTTAAAAGATTCTTTGACGTATGATGGATTCAAACCAGGCCGATTTTAGGCTTAATTTTTTACTCCGGGCGAATGCTGCTTTGGCCTTTGTTTCCTCCATTTTTTTAGGAATATTTTTCGAAAATTGTGTTATAATTTAACACTTAGTTATTTCATTTCGTTATTTTTGGATTTTTCTAAATGTGTGATGTGTCTTAGAGAACTTTTATTCTCCCACCTTATCCTAGGCATCCCCTCCCATCCATTTCTTGCGGACAATTTCTTCTCCAGAGCCTACCACCACCTCCTTTATCCCCCTCCTCTAATCTATTTCCCACATCCCCCTTCCCAAATATCACAAATTTCCCCACCAATTCTTTGTTCTTCTCACCCACTTTGTGGAACACCATCCCATCACATCCTTGTAAACCCTACGAACCAACGACCCCTCTGGAAGACCACGACCTTGCATTATTACCAATCTTGGCTGCAGCCTCCCTCGCTTCAAAGCTCAACCACCCATTTACCACCTCCCCAGCCAACCAAGTTCATCCTGATATCACTTTAAGCTGCCTCTAATCCTCTACTGCTTACATCATAACCCCCCTGAACTGCAACCCCTTTCCAATATTCGTAATCTCCTACCCGTTACACCCCCAAAAAGCCACTCTCTTGATCATGCCTTTATCGCCATCCATTTTTCCCTTCAGTTCCTAATAATTCTGTTTCGCATAGTTTAACCCCCAGATAGTCGTACTCATTTACTCTTCTCACCTCACTCCACCATCCTTCTCCGCCCAAAGCTCCACCCCGTTCCCAAAAACCATGAAGCCCATCTTCGTGTCAATCCCTTTACAGATCTTTAAGCCCCTCCCTATCCCTCTCTTGGATACCGATAACATTCATGAACATTAGAACTGGTATACACACATCTACCTTGCCATCTCTTCCCCATACAAAGTCTATTCCCTATCCTCGAGCGTCCTTTCTAAGCCCCACATAAACCAAGAGGAGGAGCAGGTAAAGCAGACAGCCCAGCCGAAGACCCCTCTTACACTCCACCCTGCTCGATTCCATACGCACACAAACCTCCCCCTTGTGGATCTTCATAATCATCCAAATAAATCTCTTCCATCCCCAAAGTTCTCAGTTTCCTCCATAGAAGCTTCCACCTCACTCCATCGTAGGCCTTAGCCATATTCAGAAGGGCCACCCAGACTCCTCTCTTCCTTCAATCCTTCCTGAAACCATTCTGGACATCACCCAGGACTCCCCTTTTTCTTCCAGCTCCCTCCTTAGCCTACTCCTCAACATGCGCATGAAAACCTTATAGACTGCACTCGTTATAGCAACCGGTCTATAATTTTCCTGTCTCTCTCTGTCCCTATCATTCCACTTAAAACCAAAGTGAATTCTAACCTTTCTCCAGCACTCAGGAACCCTCCCTCAAAAATCATGTTCATTTCCCTAATCAATTCCCTTTGGCCGTAACACTCTCACCGGTTCTTTACACAGAGCACAACCAATCCTCTGCCTTTGTTAGAGAAAGACAAAGCTCTTCAAACTCCCCCACAGTGTCTGAACCAACTGCGCTGTCATCAACTCTCCCACTCCCTGGGGCGCCCATAAAGCTCCCTCAGAAAATCCATCGGGACTATACTACTGTTCTCTCATCCCCTCACATTCTGTTCATCTATCCCCATCATTCCTTCTCCTTATCTCCCCCCCCCCCCCAACACCTCTCCCATTTCACCCCTACTTCCCTCGTTAACTCCTAGTTGTATTCTCCAATCTTGTGCACCTCTCACTCGCCTCTCCCCTTCTGCCCTTATGTAAGGATTCAATTAATGGCTTAATTAGTCTTTATAACAGAAACAATACAACTAATTAATTGGATACATATTTGCATAAATATCATACATTTATTAATTGCACGAACCGAATATTTATTCGGATAGATCAAATTGGCTCCAGATAAGTGAATATAATCAGGAGTCCTCTTCAAAGACGATCGAGAGGTGGCAAGATCATTGGAACCCGAACCAGTGTAATTATACCCATTGTTAGAGTTTAAAGGATGGCATTACCAGTTAACAATATTTACGACATTTTTGTAGAACCTTAAATTACTTTCTAGAAGTAGATTTAATTATAAGATCGTAGCTCATGATCAATCACTTTGAAGAATAACAATAACGCACTCCCACACGGGACAGTTAATTATATGGGCAGATAACTTCAAAGCACCGAATACGGGGGAACAATTAATAAACCCGAACTCAACAATAGAATGATTGACAAGCGTAGATGTCCCATTCGGTGATAAGGGCCCAAACTGTTACTATATTTAGAATTTCTGCAATTAATCAATAGCACAATGGATTGATCGTGGAATATAACGCTACAGTATATAAACTGAATATCGGAATGCATGATATCCGTCGATCATCAGCCGTTCACCAGTTGCTTAACTAGTTCACGCCAGTCACATTCCTGAGGTCCCAAATCGGAGAGCACACATCTTGGACGGGGTTTCACCGTCGAGCTAGAGCCGTGAGCCGATAGCTACGACCGAGCTTCTATTAAGAGCCAAGTATATCTCTATTCAATAGCAACAGCTATGATTGTTAAGGGTAACTAGTAATAATACTTACGCTACTAAATTAGCCCGTGATCATCTAATTAATTTAGAGATAGACTAATGATTTAGTTTCCCGCTCGACTTAAATCAGTAATGCCATGCCATTCGTTCGACTCATTGCCGAATAATTGTAATCGATACCATAAATCATAACAACCTGTCACCGATTTAATTGGCCATATTGTGGGGTCAATATTGTGTACACCGGAGTGTCGATTAAAGGCCCAGTATTAGATGAATGGTTGCTTATTTTGTAGCCTTCCCATTTCTGTGCATAATTATTGCTTTTATACAATTGATTGCCCTTTTGCTATCCTGATAATAATGTTTGTTCTGGTCAAAAGTTCACTGGAATAGAACATTACACTTAGACCTTGTTCCGTCTTGATGGCTGGGGTCAGGAATCTGATCTTGGCCCAAATATGTGATCTGTGAATAAGAACGCATGCTTCGTAGGACGATAGGAGAATATGCCTTGGCTAGCCACCATCCAATCTAATGAAACAATTTCCTGTTTAACAGTTCATCTTCGTTGACCTTTAGCAGTGGCTACAAATAGTGCAGACTGTTCATCCAGCATACTAGGAAGTCTTTGGGATCACCTGGCTCTTCCAAGCATCCTTCTTGGTACAGTTCATTTTTCACCCACCAAGAGGGTAGGTACCCTTGGACCCCTGTGTCAAGTTTACCGGTTTCAAAGCTCTCAAAACTAATAGTTATATGTAATCTTCCTTACACTCCGGGGCTGACGCTTGCGTTAAACAGTTCATGGATCCCTTTCTCAGTCTTTGGAAAGCTCAACGTGGCAATGTGCCGATTGTGTCACGTTCTAAAGTGCAGAGGAGACTATCAAAAATGTTTGCTAGCAGTGGTGGCTTGCAGATCGACTTGTGCTACAACGTCTGCTTCGGTAACGAAGAGCACCCCCAAGTACGTGTAGGGGCAATAACCCTGCACAAGTCAGTGCTTATTTACGTAGTTTGTTTAAGTAGTTGGTTTTGTAATGTATATTTTTATTATTGTTGTACACTGGTATTATAATCCAGTTGGAAACACATCCCAAGTGCAATTTTGCACGTAGCATAGCTTTGCCTATTAAACTACTTCAGTTTGAAGAGTAAATGCTTTGACAGCAATGGCAGTTAAACAAGCCTCCCCAGTTAAACATACACTTTTGAAAAACGTTGCTTGAAAACTACACACTACAAAAACATGTCATCATGTTAGAAAAAGAAAATGACATTGATTTTTTTTTTTTTACAAATATTTTATTATTTACAAGTTATATGAAAGTCAACTTCAATGAGATGAATAATTTATGATCAAGATGATGAATTGAAAATCAAGAGTTCAGGTTTTTGTGTATATTACACTATATACAAAGACTACAATCTAATATGTAAATGTACAATGCTAAAAGGGTAATGTACATGAGAACACCACACTTGGGTGTTATTGGCATATTGCAGGCCATTTATTTTACATCTCAGTTTACATCTGGCTCAATGATATAAATAAACAATGATCAATAAAAACCCTTAACACTTGCATCTTTGATTAAGCTCTTTTAAACTAGAATGCAAGATGTTTTAAAATACAATCACATGAACCATGGCTTTTGTACAGTATGTAAAATATGTTAGCCAGTATCAAAATACTTCACAATTTGCTACACGCTTCTTCAGTGTTGTAATGAAATGTGTCTGTCGGAAGCACACAATCGACTTCTCAATATATGCAATTAATCATCAGAATCTACATTCTTGTGGTTATAATATGTAAAAATGCATGTTATGATTGTATGCCAGCAAGCCATTTAAAGAAAAACCACTTATGTGTAGCCACTAATAAAATGTTTGTACATAAGAGTAGACTTTCTGCCATTTGGTCAAATAGTCCACTTTTCAGACTTATTCACATACAACTGACTGAATTTATATTTTAGTGTTCCTTTAACACTTCTGTTGGTATTTCTGCTAATGTCTCAGTAAATCTCGAAATTGCCATTTGTGTCATCAATAATTTCGCCGACGAGTCAGTTGGAATGACAGTTTTATTTTGGAAGCCTTTCACACCTCAAACCGAGATCATATTCACCTAACAGAAAAATATTTAGAAATTTTCATAGAAATAACTCAAAAACAAAGTTTTTAATTTAGAAGTAAAACAAAACGAGCATACTGAAGCACAGCTCCATACTATAACTGTCTCAATCGCATTCAAATGATCCACCACGACAATCCATGTAGTAATCACCACAAGATTATCTCGCAGCTCACAGAGTAACCCATCTGTAGGAAGACCGATCTTGTTGCGATTGTGTGGTGTACACATCATTCGTGTGATGTAGTCAACTATAAGATGACTGTACAGAAACAGGCAATGCATCCGTAAATTTGCAGATAGTTAATGCATCAGTATCTGATTGGAATCGGATGGTAAAGTGATGGGAAGTCTCGTCTTGAACGAAATCAGTATAGCTTTAGTTGCCATGGTAATATGTTTGCATACAAGTAAAACTGTGTTAGTACGAAGCATTGCTTTCAGCATATTAGTATTGCATGGGTAAGTTTGCTTTACCATAAATCGCCGATTAAATGACCTATCGAAACAAAGGTCAAATTAACGTGAAACAGCAAAGATAATGCCCTCCCCCTAAAATCATCATTTTGTGCTGCAAAGTTAACTGCTAAACACTTTATGCATGCTTTCGCAGCTTTTATTTTCGCCGTATCCATGCAGTATGTAATACAAACGAACACTACACTGCCTGCAAACTCACACGACCGTGATGCACCCTTCTCCCTACCCAGGTTTAGTAGTGAACTTTTGCCCGTAGTAGCCGAGAATGCCTCGTCTCTCTCCTCTCCTCTTTAACATCTGGAAAAAGTCGCTATAGGTAGGAAAACTTCCTTTTTTTACAACTGTCAACCCAGGATTTCCTTATAATCATTGCTGCTACAAACTTGTTTTTAGTATTATTAAAAGTTAGGAGTTGGCCAGGAATAGAAATTTTCTCTCATTACACGAAATGTCTATTAGTTGTCATTGTAATGAAGCCTACTCTCTCGAGGCGTAAAAAGCTTTTACGTTTAAACTATCATTCCAGGCTGTACATCCATGATAATGTAGAAAATAGTTATGTATGAAATGACCATATCGTCTAGATCTTCATTTTTGGCCAAGAAGTTTTACTGGCTTTGGGGATGGGAACCTATCTACACAGAGATATTGAAAGAATGATTTACCCAAAATTTGTTCTAACCAACAACACACAGCAGTCAGTAATCAATCGCTTCCATTGTTTCACTTCTTTCCAACTACCTTTGGTTGCCCACACATTCTGAAAACTTATGCACGTGTCATGTATAACACCTGCCAAATGCCCACGTTTGGTTAAATTATTTTAATAAAATGAAGATGTACTACAGTAAGTTTCCGTAATACGGTACGCACTGAACTATCACTGTTGTATGTTACTGGAATACGGTCAGCACTGCACTAAGACAGTTGGTTCACAACATCGTCAGTAGATCAATACCACAAACAGTACGTGAGCAACATTTTCCTTACACAATGTTATGTCTTGCCAAGGTTGAGCAATGCTTATGCCAGTTATCACAGTGAACTGTCTGCATTGTGTTCATTCATAAGTACACACTGTATCATAATTTTAGTATGATATGAAACGAGCAGGCAAGAAAATAGCTTTAACAACAGAAACTAATTTTATAAAAATCTTACGAACATGCACAAAGCAGAAGTCATTGGCCATAGTCTACAAATTTGTTGTGCTTGGGAATAGGAATTGTGCATTTGTTTTGACAATTATTTTTTGTGAAGAGCAACAATGCAATGTCAAAAGGAATCTAACATTTAAACAAGAGCACCACAAAAAGAAACAAAATGCAAAGCAAACAGTCTTTTACAGAGTGACTAACAATTTGTATTCAAGACTCTTATCGCTTAATCTGTGGTGAAGCTGCAAGTCTAGGTTTTCTGTAAATTACACCCTATTAGAACATGAAAGTGATAGAGTTGATAAAACACTTCACGGGTAATGAAAAAAGGCAAGTGATGGAACTGTGTGGCAAAATAATGAGTAGAATGTGCCTGGTCGTCAATGTCTTACAAAATGCTGTTTTTTTTTTTTTTTTTTTTTTTTTTTGTAACTAACGTCTGTTAGTCACTGACAAAGATAAACTGGCTTTACAGTTGTAGAAAAAAAATATACTAGTGGGTTTTGTTAATATCTGCCATTATCTCTCCTCTCTAGTACATGCATGCCTTTTCACCAAATTTTCAGCAGATGCTTTCCAAAACCAAATGCAAACAAAACTTGGGAAGAATATTCATTGGCTGCTTTCACTGTCTGAAAAAAGTACCTACTATTGATAACTACCCTGCATCATTTACCAATGGCTGCACGCCACCAAGATGCTACGGATGCAGCTGCCGATGTGACAAGCCCACCTGTTACACTTGTAGTTGTTTGAGGCTGAAGACCGTACCTAGCTTGGACATGGGAATGCACTGTTGTTGTTGCGCTCATGCTAACCTTTGTGGGAACATTGGCCAACTCGTCAAACGGAATATTATGAATCTGAAAAAAAAAAGATGCTGTAACTAAAACAATGGAGCAACAATAGAGCAAAGTGCGAATCTTCACTAACTTTAAATCTTAACAGTGTCTCCTCATAAGGAACAAATCTGTACTACAGTGATATATCAAATGTTAGAAGTAGGCCAAACACAATTTACAGAAACAACATTCTCATTACAAGCTATAGGAAAGAGGCAAGTGATTTTCCCAACTCGCATGCACCTCTTCACTAGTACTGAACATCACATAGCCCTTATGATAGTTTTTTAAAATCATGGCAGCTATGCTGTATGATGTTCTTCAAAAACACAAACCTTTTCCCATTCATTGATAAAATCGTTTTCATCCGAGTTATCATCACTAGAATCGGATATATTGAGATCAGAAGCTAAAGAATCTTCCATTGACTGCATAAGTTCATAGTCAATTATGAAAGGACCACACCTGCAACAGTTCAAAATATAAAATCAATCTTAACCCTAGTGCCTGCTTAACTATATATTGTAATCAGCCAGCCTGGGGGTAGGGCTAGCAAAATACTGTTTCTATTGCCGTTCAGAAACATAGATTACCTGTAATTTATTGCATTTACAGGAGACCAGTCAATCGAGGTGGTGGGCACCACATGACGAGTACCCCAGGGTTACGAGCTGGTTTCCCCCAAAAAGTTAAAAATAAACTTCGCACTTTATTGAAAACTGAAAAGGAACACAAATTTGGTTCTCTTTCGTAAAATGTGGTGGCCCTGCAAAGGACCGTTTGTGAATGAGGGTCTTGCTTCTGCTTCAGGATATCTGCTTCTCTGCTTCGAGACATCCACTTCAGGACATCTGCTGTTTTCAGTGCTTAAGGGGGTTGGATGACATGTCTGGCAGTGACGATGGGTCCAAGACAATGTAATCCATTGGCTTGAGTCGACATTTCACGAAAGTAGTGACTTGTGAAGACTGTCTGACGTCTCCAGGAGACTGCTTGGAGGATTTCTGCAATGCTGATGCTGCTGTGGAATGCCCAAGAAGCCGAGATCGCCCGGAGTTCATGTGCGGTTGCTCTTATGCTGTTGTCGGAGGTGTCAATGTTGAGATCTTTGTAAGCGTCGAGAACAACAGTTTTGATCCATGTTGCAATCATGCTAGTCGAGGTAACGCCGAAATCGACGATTTCGTCCTTTGCGGAATTCATTGTGTTCGGTCCGTTTTATGTAATAGCGTAATGCACGGACAGGGCAGAGGAAAGGTTCGAGCTCATCACCAATGATGTTCGTTAGTGCTGGTATGATGATTGGCTTGGTTGGTTCGCATGGTCTTTGAGTCTTTGCTCGGAAGGTAGTTCTTGGTTTGAGATGAACTGCTGAGATGTTTTCATAGAAGAAACAGAATGAGGGATCAATGGATAGGGCTTACACTTCACTGCAACGTAAGCTGGTGGTAAGAGTGACGAGGAAAACAGTTTTGCGTGTTAGGAGATCTAAGGAGCAGTGTTGAATGGGTTCATATGGAGCCTTCATGAGGGAGTTCAAGACAATAGAGAGGTCCCAGTCTGGAAAGTGCGTTGAATGGAAGGATATTTGACTTCAAATGGCTTGATGAGTGTAGAGATTTTGAAGTCGTCGAATAGGTGAGAGTTGTTCGCTGCTTTGAAATGGAGTTCAGTGCAGATCTGTAGAGTAAGATGGTGGAGCCTTTAAGGACTTCTTTGAAAAGTGTGTTGAAGAAGTTCAGAAGTTCTGGTAGAGGGGGATTGATCGGATCGACTTTCCTTCCATGACACCAATGAAACCAACGGTTCCAGTGGCTGTCATAGATTTTGTTAGTTGAGCTCCTAATGGCTTTACTGGCGATTCTGGTTGCTTCAGCCTCAAAAATGCCTGCCTCTTTGAAGTTGGATGATAGTAGCCACCCGTGTAGGTGTAGGGCATTGCTGTTCGGGTGGAATTGGGTCCCTCTTCTTTGCGAAACCAGATCTTGAGTTTCTGGTAAGCTTCTTGGGAAGTCGATGAGTAGTCTGAGTAGTAGAGGGAACCAAGGAGCTGCTGGCCAGTTGGTGCATTTAGGAGGAAGAGGCCTAGAGTTTTCTGTATCCTTTGGAGAACTGTTGGCAGTAGTTTGAATGGAGGAAAGAGGTAGGCATGAAGATTCTCCCATGACAAGGTTAAGGTGTCCACTGTCCCCTGTTTCGTCGGGGCCTGGGCTGATGAATTGGGGAAGATTACATCTCGTGGCAAATAGGTCTATCATGGGCTTACCCCAAAGATGGAAAAGAGATTCGCAGATTGATGTCTTTAGAGACCATTCCTCTGATGTGTGGCTTCTGGCGGGATAGGGAGTCTATCATATTGCGACTTCCTCGGATATGGAAAGGAAGGATTGTTGTACTGAGGGAGATGCAGAGGCAGAAAACTTCTGAAGTGATGAAGTGGAGGTGTTGGGAGTGAGTTCCACCTTCTTTGCGTATGTAGGCTATCGCCGTGGTGTTGTGAGACTGAATTTGGATTGTCTTCCCCATGATGATGTGTTGGAAGTGGCACAGGGCGTTGTATATTGTTTTCATTTCGAGGATGTTGATTTGGTTCTTTTCGTGTGCCATCCATTGGCCTGAGGTTTGTAGTTGATTTATGTGTGCACCTCATCCTTCCAAGGTTGCGTCCGTCAGGAGATACAGGTCTGGCTGAGGTTCGTGAAGTGGTACAGTTTGTGTTAGGGTTTCTAGGCTTGACCACCAAAGAAGAGTTTCGAAGGGAAAGCTGTTGTCTGCTGGTCTTGATTCTGTTGATGACGGACGAGTGTTTTCCCTAGTGATAGATTCTGAAGTGATGGAAGGGTCTGGTCATCCACCTGCCATAGGCGACAAGACTTGCCATGGAGTCCAAGCATCCTATGAGAGAGTTGAGTTCCGTGAGGGTGAGGTTTGGTTTCTGTCGGAATTGACAGCAGGTGTTTAGAGTTGATTCCATTCGATTCGGTGAAGGATGGATTGTTGCAGATGCGAGGTTGAAAACTGCGCCTAGAAAGACAAACTCTTGAGTGGGGGTAAGGGCAGATTTTGGTAGATTGATGCCAAATCCGAGGTCGGAGAGAAGATGAATGGCTAGATCTCTGTTGTGGATTAGTTGTGTTGAGGATTCGCTGCTGAGAAGCCAATCGTCTAAGTAGGCATTTGCTGGGACTTGGTTTTGGTGTAGGTAGGCCAGGACAGGTTTCAAAACTGCTGTGAAAATTCTTGGTGCTGGATTTAATCTGAAAGGGAGACATTGGAATTCGTAATCAGTGCCGTTGTACATGAATCGGAAGAGGTGGCGAACGGAGGCGTGTAGAGGGACATGGAGATAAGCGTCTTCTACCAATAGAGAGACGGTCCAGTCGTTTTGTTGAGGTTTTGACGAATTGAATCGAAGGCCTCCATCTTGAAATGGTGATTCTCCATGTACTTGTTTAGTGGTTTCAAATTGAAGATCATGCGTTCGCCCCAGATTTTTTTGGTCGAAGGAAAATCGAGCTATGGAATCCTGGTTGTACGGGGTGTGTGGCTTTATGAATGGCGTCTTTTGAGAGTAGGTCGTGGACTTTGGAAGTTAGGGAATGAGTGACTTTGGGAGCATGCAGCCAAGGAGGAGGGGAGACGAGTGGTGGTTTGGAGATGAATGTGGGCTTGAAGCCTTGCGAGATGATGGACAGGACGAACGGATTTGATGTGATCTTTTTTCAGGCCGGTAAGCAGTGGCGTAGACGGCCTCCTACTGGAAGTGAGTGTTGAGATGTAATGTCATTGGTGGTGGCGTGATCAGCTGCGGGAGCCAGGGGACGAGCGTCAGCTGCGGCGATCGGGAGTTGAGCTGCAATTGGTGTTCTTGCCTCTTCCCCGGTAGTTAGATTTCCCTCGAAAGAACTGGTTGTCATGTTGATATTTTGATGAGGGTCTTGGATCTTCAAAAGAATTGGAATGAGAAGAGTTGGTCTTGTAACGTGGTGATTTGAACTTGTCGTTTTCATTTCTGCCAGAAGTGGGTTGTGTAGTCTTGGGGTAGGAATTCTGAGGTTGAAAGGTTTGGGTTTGCGAGAAGAATCCAAATCGTATGTATTACGTCAGCTTGAGAAGATGCACGAAGACCCAGACGGATGATCTTGTCGATGTCACGCAGAACTGCAGAAGAGATGTCAATCTTTTTTGGAATGTGGTGGGCAGTCCCAAAATTTATCTTGGAATCCACAGTGAGGAATTCAGAAGCAGGATAGGTTCCAAAGTGTCTTGGGTTGGCAGCGGCATCTTCATGTGGACAAAAGAACCAATTTTCACGTCCTGGTTTGGGAGGCGGTGGGTCTTTATCCAATTCTAATGCGTCTTCTTTTCCCAGTAGAACCTCCATTTCGAAGGAACGTGGTGAGCAGTGTTGTTGATTGGCCTAGCATCGGTCGAGGTTTGTGTGACTTGTCTCGTTGACAATAACCATAGCCGGCCGTAAGACCACGATTATTTGTTGGTACGATGTTATCGGGTGGCGGTTTGTACAGAAAACAGTCAGGAACGGTGTCTTCTACGGTGCGAAGAAGTTCCCAGAGAGGAAGGGCTAAGTTGTCGTCGTCATCTTCAGTCCCAAGTTCATGAAAATGTGCGTGAAGGGACCCTGAATTCGTGGAATTACTGGTTGCAGACGAATGTCGTGACGAGTTGCGGTTGGTGGAGGCATAAAGGGCTGATGCGGAGTCGAGTTCAAAGTCCGACGTAACGGTTGTAGTCTCATTTTCCTTGTGGCGCTTCTTCGGGGGACGCAAAGGGCGAATAAACATGCTGTTGTCCCTTTATGAAGTAGCAGTGGTTGTTGACTATTGTTTCGTGCTTGAAGAATGATGTTTTTTCCGTGAAAGAGTAGACGAATCGGTGACCCAATCTTGTGTGTATGATTCGTTGTAGGAAGAAGAACGCGGGCTTACAACTTTAAGACTTGTTGTGCATCTTGCAGTGAAATTCACTAATAGCGCGGTCCATAAGCGCATGACGAGGCGACAATGGTCCGGAAGGTGAGTGTTGTTTGGTCGACGTGCGCTCCGAATGATGCGACGACAATGAAGTCTTGTTAGATGACTTGTGTTTCCTATGTTTCCGTTTGTGGGACAGAGTTGATGGTTGTCCACACGGGATTGGAGAAGGCGAACGGGAAAGCAGACCAGGAGATGATGGTGCGACAATAATATCCGGGTTTCCAGGCGAAGGGCTTCTGGAAGTTTGATGGGCCGACGCGTCGGCAGCTGAGTCTTTGGATCTTGCCATCTTGATGCGACAGTAGTTGATGCGACAAGTGGTAGTGGTAGGTAAAAGATGGCAGGCCGGCCACGCCTGAATGCTTTTATAGAGGGGCTGCGCATGACGCATGTGCAGACCGGGTTACAGAGCTGTGTGATCGTCGCAACTCAAAAGCCTCCAGGGAGAGAGAGCATACTTCAGGGAAATATGCAATAAATTTACAGGTAGTCTATGTTTCCGAACGGCAATAGAAATATTGCTTATTGTGATAAATCAATATGGATAAAGATCACTAATTGTTCACCTGCATTGCTGAAGTCTGTAAACAACCGGGGTTTCATTCATTCCCTTCTTATCTTGGTGAAGCAGAAGTAACCAACATTATGTATCAAGTTTATAGCAACTTGATGTAATTGCATCATCATTGCACATCATTCATACCAATGTCATTCACACCAACGCAATATAATTATGGAATTGCTTTTATTACGTGAGCCAGAATTCATTTATGTAAGGTTTGCAATTTGAAGCAGTATGACTCCCCCAAGAAAAACTTACAGGCTCAGCAGATAAAAAAATTCAGGGCAACAAGAATTCTGTAAAACACATCTTTTGTTAGGTCTCAAAGTTCAGTCTACGTATCAAAGCTCTTAGTTATACGTCTCGACTTCAAAGCTCAAGTTAGCTGTTACGGTAAGTTGCTTTCACTTTGGCGGTTCAAAATCAAATAACAGTCCTCAACATGACTTGATCGTAAAGCACTAACAGACATTTTCGTGATGTAGCCCACAGTACCTTTCGTGATTTATCTCACAGTACCTTCAAAAAACCGCTCAAATGACAACCCATAACATAATTTGAATGTAAAGAATATCCTTTTTACAACTGTAGTAGAATTTATTATGATTTAAGTGAAATGACAAAATCAAGTAAAACCCTCATGGTACCTTCAAAACTACCAATCCAAACCAGCACAACTCATGACTGTTGGAAATAGTTTGCATGTTATGTGTTGCTATGTCAGCTGCCATTCAGTACCTTACAAAACTACAATCAGATCTCAGCAAACTCAACAATGTGTTCCAAAGAGTGGAAGTAACCTCATACCTTCAACGCAACTAATGGATTCATAGGAATCAACAGAGATGATAAGATTTTTAAGCATGCTAGGTACGAAACTTTTTTGACTAACTCTGGAATCAGTTTCTTCTTCATGCGTGCTGGAGAGACATGACCAATACCAGGTCAAGCCTAATACCACTGCATTCCAAGCCAAACTTTCTACAACAGTCAAAAGTTCTGCTGGATTGGCTTGGTGGTTTTGAAAAGTACTGTCAATTACATCAAGCATGATGGGCCCAGAATAGGAACCAGATGTATTGTATCGCATACAAGCCGCACTTTTTTCGAAATATCTTTGCCCAAACAGAAACCTGCGGCTTATACACAGACAACGAAAATTTCACTAAATATAGACAGATTTTAATGTTCAAATAAACCGTTATTTCACTAGCTTTCCAATGGTGCAAACCACACGTAAATAGCTACAACAGTTTTGAAGTTATTTCTAAGAAAACATTCCACTTAACATTTTTAAGCAAACATGGCCTCCAATTGGATAAGAAAAATTCCTGCTCACTGCTACTTTTGATAGGATAAATGTTTAGTTGCAATATAAGGTGCTTGTCTGTTGATTAATTAATATCAACCATTTCACATCTTTCGAGGTTATGAATGGCGCAGAAAATGTTTGGCTTGCATGCACTTTTTTTTGGCAAGTTCTTTTTTTCTGGGTGCAGCTTATATGCCAGATAGTAGGGTTAAGTGAAAAAAAAAAGTGAACTGCTCTTACCGTCCTAGTTCACTAGTTTCAGCACCTAATAGAAGCAATAAATTATGAATAGTCTGCCGTGGTTGGATCAATTCTGGGTCAACCCTTTGCGAAAGACATAGATGTAGAACATTCGTATTCAACTTGGCAACCTTTTGTGCAAACTTTTCCTCACTTAGTTCATGGCTGCAGAAATCACTAAAAGAAAAAATAACATTGTGAACGCAATAAAACAAAGTCTTAACCTTTAACAATACAATACCACATGTAACAAGTGAATGTACTATACACTTTTAGCAGTGTTCATGTACATGAAAGACACGACAAATTAAATGCAATTAATAGTTATTCGAAAGTCAGTTACACTGCTTTTCACCCTTCTGGGTCTATATCGTAGTTTCAAAATAACTCCTAAAATGGCTGATGTAGATATATGATTCGCTCAGTTCAAAGCCACGTTGCAAAGAAATTCTTACAATTGCGTACGTTGCAAATTGAGGTGATGTAATTTCGATTGAATTAATATTTTTGAACGTGCATTTTCTATTGATTTAATTCAATACTTTTTTTTTTACTACCTTAATTGAAGTTTTTGCTGGTAGTATCGTCAAATTGATATGAAATTGCTTTTGCTTGCTGAAAATAGCACAAGGTTCAAGTGACCATTACTCCTTAACAACGCAGTACACGGCCGCAATCTTGGTCGCATTTGAAAGTTGGGAATTTCATTTTCCTTGCCTTCAGTGAATGACATCATCAACTTGTATGTACCTGCCTTTATTCCTAGAATAAACTGTTCTATTTCAATGTCCGTTTTGGTTCTCCTTCACTATCGTAAGCTCAGATTGGTACGTTCGAGGCACGGGACCGTTGAACGCACTGGCACCCGGTCTCAAGAAACATTACACGAAGTGAGTCAAGGTCATCTTCATTGGAGCTACCAGGAGCACGTCCCTTGCAGACAGCCAGCCACGAAGGCCGCCAAAGAAGGATGCGAGTAATCTTTCAACGATTGTGAATAATGAGGAAATAGAACAACTTTTCACTACTTGTACAGTATTAAAAATAGCAAAGAGATTTCGGAAGCAGTAAAAGATGCTGGAATTGACGAATAACCAGTGGATGTTATCCACTGCAAGTTGAACATTTTCGTTAGTGCTTTTACATAGTTGAACATCACATTTTTTCTTATCTATGAAAATGTAATACGATGGTCCGAAGTATATTTTTGAACAGAAATTAATCATTACATCTGCGATATTTTATACTTGATATTCATAGATCGCTTACCGGTAGTTGTCTTGTTGCAATTTATTTACTGTGGCATGGAACTTGTTTATGACAGCCATGTTTCGGCCATAGGCTTTTTAAGGAGGAAAGATAAAAATGGTATCTGGCCTAAAAGGGTTAAAAGTCAAGCCACCAGGCTGTGTTAACGCCGCCACACAGTGGTTGACTATAATATCAACAAACTCCAGATAAGTGAATTTCAGCTACTAGCCAACAACAACAACAAACAAAGAAAGCCACAAAGACACAATTGTTCTTTTATAGATGATGACTTACTGTGACCATTTAAAACATTTGTACAACACCATTCGGGCAGTTTCAATTGTAAATGCAACGGCCACTATAACATTCCATCTGCTAATTTTTTTGAGTTGCGCCAGAACCATCGTATTCGTGGCCACTGCTTGAAACTTGTCACATTTTTGTACTGAATCCAGAAAAAACTTCTCCCGTCACATTGTCTAACCAAAGAATTATATCTCTAATGACATTGTTACTTCCACCTCCACGACTCAAATCAAAAGTGCATTATAACGTGACATTTCCTTCTGTTAATTTCAATTTTTTTTTTCATTTTATCCCTCTTGGACATTACGAGCTTTACTTTTGTCCTTTCATAATAAAAATAATTAAATAAAAATTAAAAGCCGGCTAGCCTACCTGTTCAGTTAACAGTAATTCTAAAGGTCAGATTACCTATGGTCAAGGAGAAAGTCACAGCGGGTTCAGCTGTTAATTCACCTTGGTTGCAAATTTAGTTATCATAAAGCAAAGCCAATCATAAATATCATTACAGTACAGATAAAAACATCAGTGAAGAAACACACAAAGTTGACCATAATTTGAATAGACATACCTATAGCACAATTTGTGTGGTAAATTCACATCTAAAAAAAATGCGAGAAGCGACACAAGTTGGACAGTGTAGGTGAGTGCACCACTTATGGCGTGGGCTGGATTTTTGTGCCCTACTTCTGTTCCAGGGACGGCATCTTTGTTGGCTAAAACTTTTGTTTTTTTTTAGAAACAAAAAAACAAAGTTGTAATCACACAACATCACGAGTTGAACACAAATTTGAAACAGTATTTTATGCATTTCCAATCATTACCCCACATGCAGTAGTCAGAATAGTCTCCGTTACCAGGCAGCAAAGGCTGAACCACACAATACTGCCTTTCTGTACTGTTGTCTGTGTAGACCCAACGTCCTCTGATGTATGCCGTTCTGGTAGCTTCTGCTAAAGCAGTAACTGTGTCTTCTGTCACGCTGTCTACTTCACTAAACCATAAAAAGAATCATGTAAGTGTCTGTGAATGCAGTTTACACATTAAGAATGTTAAAAATTAATTCCATCAGTGGCATCTTCACTATTACGTACACTATTTCATGCCACAAATTCTAATAGATTTGAATTAGCACAAGCATGTTTGTGGCTAAATCTAGTCTCAATGAAAGATTTCAATTGAAATAATGAACGCCGACAGAGAGGATGGAATTTTTAAGCAATATAAAAATAAGGCTTTCCGTAACACGACCCAAAATATGAATGGAACATTAACCCACATGAGTGCTTTTTACTAGTATGTGAGAACTGCTTTAATTTTGCTTGAAAGTTGAAACTTTCACAATTTACTGCAAAATAACCTCATCAAATAGAAGTGCGTGGAATTCCATTTTCTACATGGAATTCAGCTAAAATTTCACTTTACTTTTGGCAAAATTTGTCCTTCATACAATGCTCTAAGGAATTTATTTATTATGCAGTGCCGCTGAAATATAATTTTCCAGGATCATGGAATTGTCTAAAAACTCCATCCTTGGCCAATACTAAGCTGTTGACATCGATTAACGACTTTCATAACTTCTTACCTTTTCGTTTGGTGAACTTCGGATATTGGGAAAATATACGCAACCAGCTGATCTACGTTGGTACGAATCAATTCCTTTAACTCACTATGAAGCTTGTCAAGCTGTTCGCACTGTTGTGCAGTGTTCCTCTTCACGTGTAGAATGTACCGATCCATTCGTCCCAATTTGTCTGTAAACCTTGGAACTCGCGACCTACGGTCAGCTGCTTCTTCCTCCAAACACGTGATATCATCTTTGGCTAAAAAACCAACAACAAACATGAGAGGATTCAGTCATTCAAATAAAATAGCTGAAGCAACTTAAGAAATGCACACACAAGTTTAGAATACTGAACTGCATCTGAATTAGCATACTTTTTTGTATTGCTTCTTTGGATTCATCAACAGCAATCCTCAGGTAGATCATTCTATCTCGAATCGTCAACATTTCAGTTTTCTGGAAAAACAAAATAACCTAAATTTTCTCCCACGTGCGCATATTTTTTACTTCTGATATTGTATTCACACTTACCAAATTACATATAAGGGCTTTTTTAGCATATTCTTTTTCAATGCTGCAAAATAAAATTAATAAGGTGTCAGATTATGCCTATCAAGTTTGCACACAAATTATATAATTTGAAAATACACAATTTTAACCCCAAAATTGTTTTTTACTTATCCTAAAACACTTGCCTTACCTTTCCCAGCTTATTTTAAATTTAAAAATAATGCCAGTGTCCAAACCCCAAATTTTAAAATATTCCATCAGCCTTCCTCCAGGAAGACTGCCGTGCAATGTGCAATGCTGCATCCATTATTCCTCATTTTTTTCGTGGAATCGCTTGAGTGTAGCCACGCATTGTTATTGGTTTGTCCATTAGGCATAACCACGTCCGCTTCGTGTGCCAAATGTGGGCATAAGTTAACCCCAGGAGACCACCATGTGGTGTAGAAGGTGCCAGCCATGTAATATTTGGTCAAATCCATGTTCTGAAATCTACATTTCGTATTTTGAAAGTGAAATTGCCACATTTGAGAAGAATTGGGCAAAATCCGATATAAACGACAGCAGGAACCTATAGAAAACAACTAGGAGCGTGTCTCGGTAACTTCCACTACAGTGTTAAGTCAGGAGCGGCTACAGTGGTGTACAAATTTGTTACCAGAGGTCGCCATCTGCATGAGATGATTAGAGTGTGCGTCACGTTCTCAAGGCTAATTTTCGGTCCTTTGTTTTTAAACAATAAGTGTTTAACATGGGAACAATACCAAAGTAATAATAAAAAAAAACTAAACAAACAGACAATCAGTTGTTCGTAAGTTGCTCTAGCCAATAATAAAATAGAGCGTTGCTTTCGTAGCACACGTCTGCTTCGCGTGTTAAGTTAGTTTCGATTTTAGACAACTGGGCGCAGGCGCAGTATTGTTGCTCCTTCTGCCATTAGCCCATCGTACTAAATTAAGCACCTCTAACATCGACCAGCCACACACGCTCCTAGTTGTTTTCTATAGGCTCCTGACGACAGACACAAAATCACGCAAAGCGCATTGGCGGACTGAAACGCAGAGTGCTCGTATTTACTTCAAATTTGAAAATCTAACTAATTCATGCCTACGCTCTTTTCAAGTCAAGAACATTGTCGAATGCAAACTTTCAACTGACAATGGGAAACCATGATCTTATTATGGTTCCCTGAAACGGTTGCTTCGTTTAAATTCCCATTCTCCTCCCACTGATCTCTACAAGGCCCACTGCGAGGAGGATGGCTTTCCATTTCTGTGAGAGTTGGTGGCCAATTCTAGGGTGGACTATATGCTGAATGTCCGGGAATACTGGGAACTAGATGCAACTAGCTATGAAAATGGACAAACAATTATCTGATTTGATTTAGGCATGGAAAAAGCATAAATCAAAAGCATAAATCAAAACACTTGCCTTACCTTTCCCACCTTATTTTTAATTTAAAAATAATGCCAGTGTCCAAACCCCAAATTTTAAAATATTCCATCAGCCTTCCTCCAGGAGGACTGCCGTGCAATGTGCAGTGCTGCATCCATTATTCCTCATTTTTTCGTGGAATCGCTTGAGTGTAGTCACGCATTGTTATTGGTTTGTCCATTAGGCATAACCACGTCCGCTTCGTGTGCCAAATGCGGGCATAAGTTAACCCCAGGAGACCACCATGTGGTGTAGAAGGTGCCAGCCATGATTTCAGAAGGTTAGTAAAGTCAATTACTGAAGGTTAGTATTTTGTAGATAGAAGTAAACTAAAATTATACGAAAAAAAATATCTACACAGCTTTTTTCTTTTAATTTGTATGATCTATAAGCAACTGTGGTTTCTTAAACAAACCTAAGAGGCCGATCATTGTTTATGGGCCCAGGGGCAAGGTATAGTAATTAAAAAGGAAGACCTCGAATTTTCGATGACACCTTACCCTCCCAAGACACTGAAAAAAGGTTTTACAAGCAAGGCTGACAAAGGTTGAACAGCTTTTAAACTCGACTGTAGCCTGAGCCAGGGTCCGCCCTGGTAGTGCAGTGGTTAGAGCACCCGGTCTAGTGTGTGGAAAGTACTGGGTTTGAATCCCAGTTGGTGCAGTTATATCAATTTTCTTTCTTCCTCAGCTTAATGTATCTTGTATCACAAGGCCATCTTTAATGCAGACTGTTTGCTTCGTTAACCCTTTACCTTCTGATCTACTCTTTATTTATGAATTTAAAATTCTGACTACCTAGGATTAAAAAAATTACTGGTCAAAAGTCATGAACAAATTTCATTCTTAGATTATAGCCACCAGAGAAATAATAACAAAGAAGTTATACTCTTAAACACAACTTGGTTCAATCATAATAATTTCCTTTTTTCTATGACCCATACAAAATGTGAAATTTCTAGTGGAGTACCTACTGCTAGTCTTGGATAAGATTAACTTCAACATCGATATCCAATCATGTAAAACTCTTCCTCCCTCCTATGCAAAACTAGCAATTCCCTATGTCGGTATTGCAAAGATTACTGCACATAGCCATCTGTTAGGGTTTTGCGAGACTACTGTTGGCACATTAGCAAAGCTTTACTACGTTGGCAGAGCAGCAAGCTTTAGTGCATGAACCCTGTATCGATTGTGCTCTCCAAACAGGCCCATCTGGCCTAATATGAGAAATTTAATTGTGGGGATTCATGCTTGATGAAATTCGCAGTAAGACCAAAAATGAACAATATTCTCCTATTAAAGGGGTATCCAGCCCGAGATAATTTGAAAAGTGATGAAAAGCTTTAAAAATCTCAGTTTCCTTGAAAATGAGCTTTTAGGCGTTTACAACATTAAACTTCATAAATTTGAACCACCTTTATCTAATTCCGCTCTTAAATGTGTTATTTTGTGTACTTACATCATAATTCATGCGATTTTTTTTTATCCAAATTGCGTTCTAGCTAATTTCTAACAACCTCATTTCCAACTGTTTCATTCATAGAGTCTGCCACCATGGGAATTATCGGCGTTTCTGTTTTCCGAACCAATCACATCCTGCTTTTCTAATGCCTTTGTGACATCACTTTCACCACACCCGGTTTCCTAAGGGCCCACATCATGCACAGTTGCATGAGCGCAGAGTTTTGTCCCAGGGGCTCATAACTTGCAGGTTGTTTTTCTTATTTTTAGTTTGTCCACTACACACTGAAGTTTAGTACACTCTTCTTCGCTTCCTCTGAATGGATTTGCATGAAAATTTACTCCCACCTTCGCACTACCCCCACAGTACGGTACCCCACCTTCACTGTACTCCACAGTACCCCAAGCTACCATATTTCGCATAAAGTAATTAGCCATTTAGGAAATTTAGGAAATATGATTTGCATATTTGCATAAATAAAAAAATTAAAATACTTAATTGTAAGCCCTAAAACAAAATACAAAGAGCGACCCCACTCTAATTTAAATGGTAGTTTGTGAGAACTAACTTTTAGCTTGAAATTGACATAGTCCCCTCTCAAATATCTGCTTTAGTATTTCCATAACATGTAGCCTATGGTAAGGTTAGCAAATTGCCTCGCGGAGGGAGGAGAGGGGGAAATTTTTTCTTTCTTTGGCATGCTTTTTATGATGACCATCGTGTCCATGAAGTACAATAACTTTAACTTCACAAACTAGGCACATAGTTTTCAGGCAGGATACCCCCTTAAACTATGTAGAAGGCCTACTGTATTACATCAGATGAAACCTTAGGGAATTTTTAATAAGCCACGTCACATTTGATACCAGGTTTAAAGTGAAGTTGAATGGTTGGTCCTCGAAGACCGTTCAACCATCGTTTTGGCAAAAACAAAAGCATAGACTATGCTATACCATAGCATGCCATACTATAAAATGTTGCACGACTACTGTAAACACAATGTCATGAACAAACTACCCATCAATGAATGTGATTGTGGTGACAAGTTTGCTAACAAGGTGTTGCGATGGGTGGGAAATTCGCACCAAAGCTG
>JAHWFP010047528.1:47889-82108 GCA_023313725.1 Lithobius niger | reverse complement strand
AACTGAAAATTTTACCTGTCGAGCAATTTTAACCGTTCTTTTTTCAGTTTGAACAAATGAAGTTTCTTTTCTGCATATCTGGAAAAGAAATGAATACACATTTACCATAGACATAAACTACTTGAAAAGAACATCAAAAATCAACTGATAAATTAATTTGACCTATTTTTTAACCAACCCTCGCCAATGACAGTCACCATAGATTAGACTACTCAAAGAGGGGTCTCGGAAACCGTATTAGTTAGAGACGAATTGTTTGTGGCGTTATGCTCAGATTCATAAGGACTATGTAACGGCTTTTTCTGTATTAATACTGGGTTTGAGGAAAATTCTACAATTTCGTAAATGTATAAATTAGAGAAACCATACATCACGCAAGATGTATTTGTTATGTGGGGGGGGCAGAAATTGTGAAATGGCGAGTGCTTTCTAAGATCTACTGGCCAAGTGGCAACTACTACTGGATTGACACTCGAGACGGCCGTAAACCACCATTTATTACTTGGCCAAATTGAAAATTCCTGCATATGATGGATATTTCGTAGGACCTATACCATAAGCATTTATTGTCAGAAAGATAAACTATTTCCGATTGCAAAAGAATGATTTTTCTCACTGAAGCTGGTGTTGGTGGCAGTCATCAGTGAAATACCTCAAATTTTGCTTTCACTTGGTGGGATATAGAAGAGATTAGTAGCCTAGGGAATTTGATGAAACATTAGAAGTCTGTTGCTCCGTGATTAGTAGGGAATTAGATAAAACATTACATAACAAGTTTGTGGTTCCCATTTGGAGGAATTGTTTACAAGGAAGGAAGGAAATAGGCCCAGAAGACATTTTCGTAGGTAAAACTGCAGATTTGCTGCAAGAGTTTAATGCCCCGTATCAGAAGCTTGTAAATGCCTAGGCCAACACGTCTGAAAGAAACAGGAGTATGCAAGGTGTAAGTTTCGCTCTGTACTCTACCCCTTGTCATAAAATCATCTGGGATAGAAGCGCCAAGTTTTGCTTCCAGATTTCAGGCCAGTTCATAACAATTGCTACAATATTACCTCATCAAAGCAGCAACACTAGTCTGCACCGACTACCAGTCCATACGATAACTGGCCGGGAGCTGGAAGGTGAAACATCAAGGTAGTTTTAATGCTGTAATTCCCAGTTGCACTTAATTTGAAGCAATCGCAGTTATTACGCGTAAATGATTTTTTTCATATATATTCATTAGGTACGGTAATAATCACTTCAACAGAGTTAAGTTCAAACATAGTTTTCAATGTATAACTACAGTGCAACAGCTAGTCTTTGACAACACAACTTTGGAATGGAATATAAGGCAACAGACCTACGAGCTTTCCTTTAGCCTATGCCATCTCCTCCCAGATTCAGTAGCTTATTATACTAAATTACAATACTACTGGCTCCAATTAAGTATCCAGCTCAGTTACCCTATACAAAATGGTCAAAACGAGAAATGCTAGCCACAAGATATACAGAGTTCACTCCGCTTACATTTCACCCGACTGTCACCCCATAGTCGCACGGGGTCCAGGTTTGAAAGACTCTGGTCTCGGTGAATCAGTTGAAAACTAGGCCTCGATATCGTTAAAGCTAGTGAGCATAACCTGCCTAATCACACAATGCCTAACTTAACCAAACCCAATCAACTCTAAACTAATCTAAGTTTTCCTAAAAACTATCTTTTTGTGTTTCCTGGGATCCATATTCACAGTGGTGCGGTCCCAGCAATGCGTCAAGATATGCTTGAAACAGTTACGCACCAACCGGGACTACAGACACTATTTTATTTGCTGCCAGTATTCTTAAAAGTATATAGATCTTTCTCGCTGTAAATACATGATTCAGTAAAACACGTTAATTTTGCGATTTCGTCTTTAAATTACAAATACCAGTACTGCACAAACTTGGAAGATCCGGTGGCAAACAATAAGGGTAGCTGGCACAAATATGATGTACCAAACCAAATGACGGCAAATCAAAACAATGGACTCACAAACAGTAGTGCAGATGTGTACCCGTTTATTACGCAAGTAAATCGCGTAAATCGCAATGTCGATCAACTGAGCAGCCATTGATTGAGGCTTCCCTTCAAAATACATTATAAGCGTTCACCTTTAATAAAATGAATGTAGAAATATAATTTCAACTTGATCTGGTCGTCTCCTTTCCGTTTTTCTTACGATGGCTACGCTACGTTTCATAACATCTCGTCATCAGCTGTTCGTCATCAACCAAAACAAACCAATTCTGGCGCGCGATATTTACCTTTCTGGATATCGACTATTGGAATGGCTAAAATCTCCACTTCGTAGACAATCGATGCAATAAAATGTTCCTCTATGTCTGCAGCAAAGGGGGCACTTTTCAAAAAGACTACTACTACGAGCATTTAATTCTTCTAGTGATGAAAGAATGTTAAAGTCTGTGGGCGCAGAGCAACTTTCATCGCTACTGGAAGTCGCCATCTCCATCGTTGCGCGTCATCGATCACGTGGCTTTGTTTTGCTCTGAGGCTTGTGGGAAAAATTCGGTCAGCCTGTATTACGTCATTACCATTTGTTCGTTCCGTTTCGATTTTTTGCCTGAACGCAGGCCTGCACGCTGAAACCAGTCATGTGTCTTTGAGAGACGCGAGCATCAGAAATATCGTGTGACTTGCTCAGAGCCGGATTAAGGGGGGTGCTTTGGGTGCTGAAGCACAGGCCGAAAGGGGCCTCAAGGGTGCCTCACGGTCACTGGAAAAATAAAATGAGGTACTATTTTAAATAAAAAAATTTTCTTTACTTTTACTGTTTTTAAGGGAAAAAAATGATTGTTCAAAAAATAGAAAACTCTTTTTGTGGGACTATGGTGGGGGGTGAAGGAATAGGGCCACAATACATCTTAACCACCAGGCCTCTACGAGGTTTAATCCAGCCCTGGACTTGCTCTTCTGGATGTGCACAGAAAAACAATGCCAGAATCAGTTCTTACAAAAGCAAATTATGGACACACAATGTTGTCTGGTTTTATATACTTTTGGTTCTTATTATTATTTTTTTTTGGGGGGGGGGAGAGGGGTGAGGTGTGTTTGAGGTCAACCTTCAACTAGCAGCAAACATGTAAAATGGGTGGTGAATCATTACGAATAATATTCCTCTTGCGTCCTTCTCTTTATGCCCCCACCTCACCCTACCCCCACCTAAAAGAAATGCCAAACAACAGCAGTGGTGCACCCAAAGGAGGGGGCCGGGGACCGATTATTTGCTATACTCTAGACCTGAGATGAAAGAGACAAGAGGCAAAGCAGCCTGTGAAGATGTCTCATCCCGGCTTCCTGCCATCCTGCCACCAATACACTTTTGCTGTCACCAACCTGCCTTTTCTGCTCATTGCAGTTTGATTGGCCGAGCAGAACCCAAAAGAAGCTAACATGGCGTCGCTTCAATGTAAAATAGCTGTTCAAACTGCTCCGTATAAAACTAGTTTTAACGTGTCAAAGTCATCAAGTTTCATCACTCGAACTGCAGAGTGTAAGCTATCCAGGCAAGCAAACCCTACAAGCCTTGATATTTTTTACCCCTTCTGACTTAAAGCGACTCTTCTTTTTTATCCTTTTAAAAAAAAACGTACTTTTCATTTTAGCTCATCTTAGAATAATGCTCTCACAATATCCTGAAACCCAAATGTCCTGCTCCCAAGGGCACTTCCCTGCACGTAACCGTTTCTCAGAATTGTGCCCATTCGGCAAGCTTGGCCTCAGTTTTGTCAGGTCATTCGTGGCGTACACACTACGACTGTGCTCTTTTCATTAGGACGTTGGGGTCACTTTCTTCATTTACAATGGTGCTGCGTTTTGTGAAAATGAATTTGTAGCCTTGATTCCATTTTTGGAGCCCGGCTTCATTGTGGAAACATTTTATTCGTTGGCAGTGATCCCTGCATCCTGTTCGACACACAGTTGTCATCTTTTTTCCGACGTGATTATCGTGCTAGTGTTATTGTGAAGATTCCTTGTGATGTTTGCCTTTTGCTTTTTACCGATGGCTGCTGCTTCCCTCTCGTGCCTGGGTAAAGTTCCGATCGTTAGGCCATGCTGCAGATTCACTTTTTGGAACAGCACGGACGGCTCCTCGCCAGTTCCCATTTCAGTTTGTGCCATCCACGTTTTCCCAAGCTTCGCAGGCCTCCTTCGATGAACACCTTTGACGCATTAGGGCGCTCTGTGTTTTTCCATTGGTTTTGCATCTCGACATCGGAGTCCATCTACAGCTCGTCACTCTTCCCATGGCCTCCAAAGTTGATTTTATAATTTACCTATTGAAGTGGTCATTTTAATTTGGGATCCTTTACTGCTTTATTGGCCGATATGTTGCACTGTCTACTTAAACTCTCCATAGTGGTGCTGTTGAAGGTTTTGCCCATTCCCTGCAGTCTCTTCTCGTGCCGATCTGAAAGTTCAAATTGGATTTATTTGACCCTTTATTGGCGTCTGCCAGTCCAAGGAATTCTTCTAAATCATTCACACCTTAATCTTCTTACTTTCTATCCCTTACATCGTGGAAGTGACACAGCGTTTAGACTTTGCTTTCCATTCGTGATCCTGGAGCACAAGGTTGTCTTCATTGCATTGCACCAAACGTATTACAGTGTCTGAAAGCCACCTGGTCATCCCACCACCACTCTTCTCCACAGATCGGTAATCCATGGCAGGCAAAGCTCTTCTGATCCAAGAAACTCAGTTTGGTCGACCTCGAGATGAGACAGTAAACTCCAAAAAGGCCGATTCCAAGACAGTCAATCTTATTGTGATCATACCTTTTCCAGCTCTGCGGTGCTCTATGACTGCAGATTCAGTCAAGTTTGGTAGTCAGCTTCTTGAAATGGTAAGCTTCAATGCAGTCAGCCGAACCTCAGCAGTCTTCTTCCCCTCCAGGTCAACACGAAAGTCAACTCGGCGGACAAGCCAAGATGGGAACCAAATGGCGGTCAACCCACCACCATTCATCACTTTACTAACCCGCCTAATGATAGAAACCAATCAACGGTGTGTTGTCAACCAGTGGACAATGCCTCTGGTGACAGCGATCGCCCTCCATTAGGCGGTCATTCAGCCATTTACATCTAATTCAGGACAGGGCTTCCTTCTCATCAATTCGTCAGTCTACCAAACATCATCTGGACCTACAACCCAATAGTCATCTCACTAGTTTACACTTGCGGTCAACCTTGCCAGAAGGTGAACAGTCAACATGGCAGTGAACCTAGTGTTCACCCACGCATCCAATTCAGTGGTCAACCCAGAGGCCAACCCAACGGTCATCCCGGCGGTCAACTGTGCCGTCATCTCAGTAGCCATCCCATCGGTCATCCCCGCGGCTTAATGACATCGGCGTCATAAACTGGGAACATGGGTTGTGGCTTGGTTAAGATTTTTGGCCAGCAGGATGTGGAGGATCGTGGTCCGCCGGTTAGCCGACAGACGATCAGTTATATGGCAGTCTAATCATCAATTGTCACCCATTCTGGACGACTACCAGTCCGCTGACCCCAGGACTATGCATCCTCTCAGATCAAAATATTCCAAAAATCTGCATCAGTAATGTCTTGTACGTCCATCGTAGCTTGCATCAGGATGCTCAACCTAAGAGCAGTCAGTCAATCCAACGTGTACAGCTTGGATAGCTCAACCACAAGGTGTACGGCCTCACATTAGTCATCCCCAAGTTGGTCTACCCCAAGTTGGATGTCCTTAATCTGGTCAGCCACATAGCCATTCTGGTTTTAGTATTTCTTCCCTCCCTGTGATTCTGTATCCTGCAGGAGGTAGACCAGATCATAGTCCAATAATTGGCTATCGACAGTGTTTTACGTAAAGGCCTAGCAGTGTGTGCTCCCGATGTCCCAGATGACTGCCAACCTGCAGACCCGAGTTCTGTTTATTTCTCTGAACCAGAAATTTCCAGTGTGTACAGTGAGAGCTATGGTTGCCTGGTGATATTATTCATTTGGCGCACAAATATTAGCCAGATCGCTTTGGTGAGCACCGACCTCCACCAGCCCTAGTAAATGAGGAAGATCACTTCAGGACTATGTTTAAAGACGGTCAGCTCCAAAGCTGTCAACCCCACTCGATTTAGTGCATTCTCCCATTCCCTCCCCACCAATCAACTGTCCTTTGGGTGGTCAACTTCAACACTCTGAATTCGATTAGGCTCAAAATGATCAACTTCAAGACCCATTGTCACACAGACCAAAGGAAAAAAGCATCATCGATATGCCACTCAGAACCACCTCCCTTCCAGTAACCTGGATGTCCCGAAGGCCGCGGAAGAAATGGAAACATTCAAACTGACTTGGGTTCCTCCCCACCCATGGAGGAGCCAGGAGGAAGACTCCGTTTTCACTACCCGGCATGGTCGAACCTCTTCAACAGACAACTAGCACTGCAGGTGATCAAGGAAGGTTATCCCCCACCCCCATTCCTCTTCTTCCCTTCAAAAGCCAGCAATTCGTTGAATTCCAACTCCTTTACCACCAGGCTTCTACAGTCGAATTTTCCTGGTAACAAAGAAGTGGGAGGCTTGGGGGTTATCTTCTATCTGCACCACTTTCAAGATGGAAACGCCGTCTTCATGTGAGAATCCTTACAAGGCAACGTAGTCACCATTT
This sequence comes from Lithobius niger, assembly GCA_023313725.1. Classification (NCBI taxonomy): domain Eukaryota; kingdom Metazoa; phylum Arthropoda; class Chilopoda; order Lithobiomorpha; family Lithobiidae; genus Lithobius; species Lithobius niger. Next base: position 75,439 of record JAHWFP010047528.1, on the reverse strand, counting down.
CGATCAAACTGGGAGATCCCTGTTTACACTTCCCCTCCATCCTTACGTGTATACCTATTCAGGTTTGTCTTCCTGGGTATTATATACGAGTATAACCGCAATCCTGTTCACACCTCGCCATGGCTCCTTTTATCTTCATGCAAGCAATGACACCAGCCCTAGCCCACCGTTACTCAGGCCAGTTGCATACCCATGCTTACCTCCACAAGTGACTCCTGCAGAGCATACGTTACTCCGGGATTCTACGACTTCTCAGCAAGGTTCTAAGGTTCTTGCAAAACCTAGGTCTTGGGATCAACCAAAGAAATCAAGGTTCCAACCGCAGAAGACCTTCACATTCCTTGGTGCTTCATTGAAAATGGATCAGTTCATGAGTTAAGCAGCAAACCACCTCTTTCTCCAAGCTTTTGATTATTTCGGTCATGCCAGTTGGTAAACTGGCAAGGTTGGGACAACATTGTTTCCCTGCAGGATCTGGCTCACGAGGATGTAATCTGGCGAGCCAGGAGAGAGAATCTATGGGCAGGAGTCCCAACTAAACCCTCTCAACCCCCCAATGTCTGCTTTCACAGCTGCATCTATGATGCAGTGTGGAGGTCATGTCAACAAGCTATCTGTTTCCAATCACTGGAATACGGAGGTGAGAATCCTAAACATCAACACTCTAGAACTATGAGCGGTTGTTTTCTTAGCCATCGGAGCACTTCGTTCTTTCATTGTGAGCAAACAAGTCACAATATGTCGGACAACTCTACTACAGTAGCCTTTCTGTGGCCAGTGCGGAGAGGGTTGAGGAATATGATTCACTCTATTCAGGAAGTATCCAAGACCTCCAACCTGTGCCTCAGTAGGAAATCTCCACCTTCACCTCGGCATTTACCGGGCCGGCTCAATGTATGAGCAGACAAATTGTTCGAATCCAACGAGATCCGGTCCACTGTATAGATCCTCTACATAGAAGCAGGAGAGCATCTGTGTAAGAAGTGGGAGGAAACCAATCATGGACCTACTCACCACTCGCCGGCTAACGATATGTGAGCAGGGGGAACAGATATCTCAACATGGACTGGCAGGGAATTCATGCTTACCTGTCTCCACCGTTTGTCATTCTTCCCAAAGTCCTCAGGAAGGTCTGGCAGTCTCCAGGAAATTACCTTCTGACCACTCCGACGTGGGAGGCCACCCAACCCATTGTTCATAAAGCTTATGGTCCTCAAGACGGAAGACCCTATTCCCCTGTCCCCAGGTCATCTAATTTTTTTGTCTCAACACAACGTCTGGACTCTGCACCCAAACCATCAACGGCTTCGGCTTCACAGGTGGAGACTCTGAGAGGAAACCTTTCTGACAAGTGATCCCAAATTTAATTATGCCCATTCTCCATCAAGATCTACAAGACTAAGTGGAAGATGTGGTTCAACTGGTGTAGGGAGAAAGGGTTGACCCCTTGTAGACTCTTTCTGTCATACATAACACTTTTTCACCTCTCTGTTTGCTTATGGACTTGTCAGCATTTGCTATCAAGGGAAAGAGAGTGGCAATCAATTCTGTGTAAACTTCAGCAGGATAAACCGAATTGGTTTCACATAACATTCTTACCGTCCCAAACTAAATTCTAGTTGCCCCACTGAATGATAGCATCTGTGGTCTTTTTTCAGCTTTACGATTCCTTTTGTTTCCCCCATAATGGCTCTTGGATGTGTAGGGATGGACAACATGATTGAAAGGTTGAGAGAGGGGATGGACTGACACAGTTTAAACAGCATCTCAGCTTGAATGGCTCTGGAAACTAAGAAAGTTATCTGGTAGCAGTGATCAGTGGACCAAGATTTTTAGTGGACTTTCATGAGCCCCATTGTGTGAATGATCAAGTGGACCTTGATAAAAAGCAAAACAATGCAGCTTGACCAAAATATTAGGACTAAAATGAACGCCTGACAGAAAGGAAGGCACTTGGTGACTTGGAAGGTGGCAATATGGTGACAAAGACTGTCCACAAGTTAAAAGAATGAAGATATGTATTCAAGAATAAGTAGGAGACAGACTTCTTTTCGCAGCCTGCCACCTGGATATGGTAGCCAACTTAAGGCTATGGGCTAGAGCTCATCACACAACAGGCAATGATTATGTATCTTCATCCTAAGAGTCTAGTGGCACCGAAGGAAGATGTGTTTCTAGAGGGCTATACAGTATCTTCGGCCAACTCGAGCACAGTTCCCTAGCTCAAAGGTCACAAATGCACACATCCTTTCTCTATAACCTGGTAAACAATTCTTTGAAGGCAAAAGAATTCCAATGCCTGAATGGCCTACAACCACAAGACCTTCTTCTGAAAACAGTATAAGCGTTCAGTGGACTTGATAGTGAGCAAATATTAAACACACCAGGAAATGGATCGGATGAATATAAACCATAAAGGTAGGAAGGTCATTGTCAGCAAGTGAGTCAGAATAATGGACAAGGGGGAAAAGGGATGCAGCTTGCAAGGTCACAATAGCAGACTACAGCCACAGATTGGTCCCATAGCTTTGCCAGATGATGCGGGCTTCTACAAGTTCATTGTCAGAAATTCGTACGTTCTACGGTGGGCTCCATCTGCTGTCTTATAGATCGTTAAATCGTACAGCAAGCGAAGAAATACTCAAACAAGAGCCTAAGCTTACAAAAAATTAATCTGAGAAAATCTGGTACATCCTCGGGCAACAGAGTGCAAGCTGTAAACGTCAGCGATGTAAAGGAGGTACTGATGGGACCACAGGAAAAAACATATGATTTTCCATTGGTGAACATCCAACTTTTAGCTTATTCATGTCCAGCAACCAAACTATAAATAGCATCAATTTGCTTTTGATAGCATGTAGTAATGCAGGTTTAATTTTCCAGAAATCTGCAACCATGGAGTTGAAAAACAACGTGATCGTATTATTTAAAGTATTTTAGGAATAGGTGAGACAACAATCTATTCACTTCCATCAAAAAATACTCATCTATAGCTTTATCATGACTGTCCATAAGCAGAAGGGACAGCTGAATCTTGAGTCAAGTGTCTAAATTACCCTTTCACTTTTACATAACTTTAACAAAAGGAACTCACCTTGAACACAGACACTTCTTTTTTAAAGAAGGCAGCAATGGGATTTAATTTCTTCCTGCATTGATGCCAGCCATTACATGTTCATGCATTCTGGTACTACCAGCAGTTCCGCGAACGTTCCATAGGTAGTGGCTGATGAATGTGTTTTTATGGTACCAGTTTAGGCCAAGATGGTGTTAATTATGGGGATGCCAGAGATGAATGCCCATGACGCAGCCAACACTCTCGCCTCGTGTGCCCTCACTTCTGATGGAGGTCCATGTGATTGGGCACAATATCATACACACGTTTAATGATGTCGCACATCCATGATGCAATTTTTCCCAGAGGAACAGCTTGGGGGGAGGGGGAAACTTGAGAGGGGAACACACAGGCTGCGAGAAATGGGTGCCTTCGAAAATTGATTCCAATTGAGTTACTCAGGTTCCTGAGTAACTCATAATAGTCAACCCTGGCGCTACAGATCAAGCATTAGTATACATGATCACTACACTCCTAGGGAGTTAATACATACGGTCGCGAGATTTTGAGTTTCTCCGGGCAGTTGGGTCAGTTTTCGAAGGCACCCAAGTATGTCCAGGGAAGCCTTCAAAAATTGACCCAACTGCCCGGAGTAACTCAAAATCTCGCTACTGGGTGTATTAACTCCCTAGGAGTGAAGTGATCATGTATACTAATGCTTGATCAGGAGCGCAGGGGTTGACTATTTTGAGTTACTCCATGATCCAAGAGAAACCTGAGTAACTCAATTGGAGTCAATTTTCGAAGTCACCCCTGTATTGTGCAGTGGTCGAAGACTCTGGAAGTTTGATTTGTTCTAGATAGTTTTTCAAGGCTCGAATTGGGCATTGACCAGATTCACCACTTTTGGGGTCCACCACAGGTTTAAAGGCTCATCCAGTTGTCGGTTTTTAGCCCTGCAACCTGCAGGAAACATCAAGGTGACGTAAGTCCAATCTTTCTTTAAATGGATCAGGCTGTCTTCCCTGGATAGTGCAGCTAACTCGCTCTGCAAGGCTGCGGTGGCCATAACTATGAGAAAAAGAATTTTCTGAGTCGGATGGAACAGAGTAGCCATGTGGATCGTTTGTAAGACTAGTCAAGACGAGGGGAAGATTCCAAGTTGGAAAAAGGTGACGGATCCTGGGTCTTTGGTTATCGAAAGCTTGAATGAGCTTGGAAATGATGGTGCTGTATCCTGTGTCATTGGGGTTGAAGCATTTCGGGAGCGAGTTGATCATGGAATGATAGCCTTTAATGGCAGTTGGGGAAAGGCTTTGCGTGAAAAGATGTTCAGGGAAGGCAGCCAAGGACCTTAGATTCGGGTTGCAGGGGTCAACTTCGTTTTCTGTGCACCAGAAGAACCATCTACGTTATTTTGCCACGGTGACTGTGATGGTCGATTTCCCGTGGCATTGTAGAAGTCAGGTTGCCGCTGGAGAGGATAATCCAGTTGGTGTGAGATTGGCCTTCAAACTTTTCACCCGTGAAGATGTAGAATGGCGGAGTTGGGAGAAGAGTCAGACCTCGATGTTGTGTTAGCCTGTCAAGTGACAAGGGCAGGGGGACTGGTTCCTCTTGAAACAGTTCTTGAGGGTTCACAAACCAGGGAGCTATCAGCCACATTGGTGTAATCAGTAGAAAGATCCCGTTGGATTGAAGAATTTTGCTGAGGACTTTTAGTTGGAGAATGAATGGAGGGAAGGTGTAAGCAAACATCTGAAGCTGTCGTTTGCTCAAGACAGAGTCCAGACACAAGAAGACAAATGCTGGAAGTTGCGTGATGTGATGAGTTGAGAACAGGTTCGATCCACGGCTTCCCCAATTTGTTGAAGATGGCCTAGAAGATTTTGACGGAGTGTTTCCATTCCGTTGCTGGGATTAGGTCGGACCTGGATAACTCGTCCTCCAGTATATTCAAGGTCACTGCAAATTGTTGGGTAGGAGGGTCAGGTTGAGTGTTTGGCAATGATGGAAGAGATGTAACACTTCTGTCAGCAAAGTCCTGGAGTGGGTTCCCCGTCCCCAACAAACGCAGGCAACTGGTCATCACCGAGATTGTCTTCACTGGAAGTAGAGCTGACCACGTAAGATCTGTGTAGATGATTGCATTCAGTTCGAGGGTGTTGATGTGGAGAGTCTCTTCTTGAGGTGACCAGATGCCTGCAAATGTGAGATGTTCCACGTGGGTACCCCACTCCGTCATCGAGGCGTCTATTAAATGGAGAAGATCGGGAATGGGCTGATGGACCGGAACTTCTACCACCAGGTTGGTTGGACGAGGCAAGCATTCCAGGGTGGACCACGGCAAGTTGGAGGTCGGGATTTGGTCTTCCCAAGATACTTAAGGAAACCACTCGGTCTTTCCTGAACCAGTGCATGGTTTGGTCCTCCAAGAACCCATAGGCACTAGTTGGGCACAAGAGTCCAGTTGTCCAATGATGGAGTCAAGTTCTCGGGCAGAGATGCTCGTAGAGTGGTGGAGACCAGTCAAAGATGAGCTGAGTCAAGAGGTTAACACCTAGGTCTAGGTTCCGGAAGAGGGAAAGGCTGAAAAAGTCTTCCAGAAGTAATGTCGCCGAAAAGTTTCAGAACAGCCATTCGTCCAGGTATGCATGGGTTCATGAATTTATAGGCGTCAAACCCTATAAATTCTTGATGTGTTCGAATCCGGTAGCTGCACAGATAGCCTCTGACTGGACGAAGAATTGACGTGAACACTGTGGGGCCGTTCAAAGGCCGAATGGGCTCACTTCAAAGTGATAATATTTTCCTGCTGATACGAATCGGAACAGGTGAATACAACAGAGGGTTGGAGGGAAATGTGGACGTAAAAGTCCTCGAAGTCCATTGAAACAGTGAACTCCCCTTGTTGAAATGATTCCCTTATCGCAGTCAAAGTTTCCCTCTGGAAGTGTGACTAAGCTAAGAAGGAATTGAGTTTCTGGAGGTTGAAATGAGGGGAGCTTTGGTATCATCCAAGCTGGGCTGTAAAAACCTGGGGTTGGTGGCAATGGGCATATTGCACCTTTCTCTGGAAGCTTGAGTAGTTCTCGCTCTAGTGGCCTGTTGGTACAAAGGTTTTGAAGCCACGGTGGTGGACCCATGGAAAGCGCTCAAAAAGAGGTAAAGGGTGGAAAGTAACCATTCCTGATAATCAAAAAAACTAAAGAATGCTGAGTGATGGCTTCCCAACATTTCGTAAAATGAAGAAGCCTGCCCCCACCTGACAGTCACAAGGTGCAGGTTGGGGAACTTGAAAGTCAAGAGTGGGGGCGAGAGCGTACACGTCCCCGACCCTTGAATCCTACCTGTCCTTTTCTGTTGGACCACCCTCCACGGACTCGACAGTTGTAAGAGTGTTCTTGACGCGGTGGGGATGGTTGACCTTGGAAGGGTACGTTTTGTCAGTTGAGGCTGTAACCCTTTATTTCCTGAACCAGTTGGTAGGGAGGGGGGGGGGAAGCCCCGTAGTCTTGTCGAAAGGGCCCTGTTTTGTATGGTTATTCTTTCCTCTTCCCTGACCACAGGAGGCAGATCTAGGTTTGGCGGAGAAGGTTTCACTTTGTCTTGCAACTCTGGAGCAAGCTTTAGAAGTTGGCCGTTGAAGAACCAAGAGGAATTTTGAATTGGAAGGAGGCGTAACCAACCTACAATGTCATTAGGAATGTTGGCAGCCGATTCCAGAAATGAGAGTTGAGAAGACAACGAAAACCCCAGTTAAAAGCGTCTTCCTGGAAAGAAGAGACCTGTTTCTTCAGCTAGAGGCAGTGAGATGTCCGCATGGGAAGATGCAGGAAGAGATAAGCGGATCAGATGTTCATCTTCTTCACCTTGTTTAAGAGGGGTGCGAAGAACATGGGACTCCCAAACAAGCATCTAATTCCATGCAGCCGAAGGAAAAGCCTGATACAAAAAAATTTCGTTTTTTCGCATGGGGCGGGTGGGGTAAAGGGAGGCCTACTGGCATTTTTTTCCTCCCGTTGAGTATTGGTCTCCAAATCCAGAATCTGGTGAAATGCGACCTTGGATTGGAAAAGGCGGTCTTAAGAAGGGTGTGCGGAGCCGGAATTAGGAAACGTTGTTCGCAGTGGGTTTGATGAGTTCATAATAGGTTTGGGTCCGCATCAAAAAATGTCAATGGAAGATAAAAAGCTAGCCGATTTTGCGAATTGCTTCCAAGGACAAAAATCCGTTCCTTCCCCATAAATGGCATCACAATCCACTGATTGGCAGTCATCATCATTGTCAAATTCTGTGAGAATGTTTGACGATGTGGGAGGGTGAGTCAGTGTAGGTATCATCGTAGTCATAAATCAAACAAAAATGTAAACTTCCAGGTGTAGCAGTTGGTGCACAGGCACGTGAATTGACAGAAAACACGTTCGCGCAATTCGGTGTACTGGCGTATCAATGTTTCCGTAACGTGGTTACTGTCAAAAATTGCATTGAAGCCGGCACGACATTCATCAATTGGAGGCAAATTGATGTAAAGGCGTGACGTGAATCTGGACAGTGACCAAGCGCCGATCCAGTGAAACCCCCACAAAATGAATGGAAGAATTGGTATGATGCTGTAATGCCGTATGGGCGTGAGGGAGTAACGATGTATGGGTGTGAGAGCTTAACGACGTGTGGGAGTGAGACCATATCGATGTTAGGGTATGAGCCCCTATCGATGTTAGGGCGTGAAGGCGTATGAGCAACAGTAGCATCGATAAGGGAAATATGTGGCACTTGGGAAAGCTATTCGCCAGGAGGAATTAAATTATTGGATCGACTACCACATGTCGACAGATTAAATGGGGTTTGAGACGTTTGGGGATTTATAGTCAAATTAATCTCAATAGTCGGTGCATGTGTCGAACCGATTTCGCCAGCAGTGTGAACGTCATCAGATTGTATGACGTACTCCGAACAGATTATGCCACCGAAATAGGTTTCATCCGCCTATGCTGGTTGGTTGAGGCGCACAGAAGTAGTGGTGTTGTGTTGACCACCCACACCCTGTGGCAGATGAACAAATGCCCCCGAACAGACCAACACTTCCGTCTGATGTTGTGAAACAATTGACAGTTTCTCCAGGCCGTAGGTTTCACCAGGTAAACTGACTACGCCCGGAAGTATTGTAATAGTTGTTTTGACTTTCTTATTGCAGCAAATCGAGGCTGAAGGCTGAGCAGAACTCCAATTATGAATCCTCTCCAATGCAACCACTGTATCCACATCACAAAATAACCACTGCATCAATTAATGCCAGATTTTGTACATTGACAGTGTTACACCCAGAGAGGGTTTTAAGAAAGAAATTTTAAATTTGATATGTTGTTAAGGAATAATTAAGGTGACAAACTGGTGGTGTGACAAAAAGGTGCTCACCAGTAGTTTCCGAAGCACGAAAAGGGTATTGGCGCCAAGTGGAAAACCAAAGTTAGAAAACCGCTCAACGCAGTGCCGTCAGTACCTTCCAGTGACTCACTAAGAAAGCAAGTGGACAAAAAACAAGATGAGCCACAATGCTGTTTCCAATGCAATACGGGTTGTTTGCAATCGCTTCACTCCATATTGTTGACAGTGTAACTGATGATGCCCTAGTTAAGGAAATAATGGATAGATTTGGAAATCAAAATTCTGTTACGTTTTACTACAGACGAAGGACAGCATAAAATTCTTGATGTAGTCCACGATTTGTTAGGAGAAACAGCAATACTATCGAACAGTGATGCTGTCGAGCAATAATTGTCAAACAGAGCGCTCATTGTCCTCGGCGAATCAGTGATGTGGGAAGTGGCTGAGGAAACGGAAGGAGACATGGTGTTCAAAACCAGGCATGTGGTCGATCAGAGTTGCCGACCGCCATCTTGGTAGATTCTTCTTCTGCCATCCTCTGCTTTACTATGGCGTGCACAGAATTGGGTAAATTTAAACGAAGAGCAGTCATTTCACCCAAAACTCCTTAATGCCACATTAACAAGGTTCCAAATGTTAAGAGGAGATTTCAGGTTCAATGGGGGATTAAGGGGTAGTCCAGATCGGTGGCGTAATCGAATTGCATTCGCGCTCAGTATAATGGGAAGGATCGTTTACTGTGCTGAAATAAAGCACGGGGAATTCTGCACAGAAGGGGACAAAGCCACGAATTGAATCATGAATGAATGAATGAATTCATCCAAAGAGATCTGACTAACTGACCGACACACCTCGGCAGTAATCCTAAGGTCCTAAGGTCGCGTCAGTTGGGCGATAAGTCTGTCCTCCTGTCCGGTGTTTTTCAATTTTTGCAGGAGGTACAGATGTATGACAAGATTTAGATTAGGGGTTTGAATGACATCTCTGTAATGTGTGGTGCAGTGGCAACCCGGACCACTGCACTGTGACTGAGGTTGGCGCTAATGACCAAGTTGTCGACGCGCCATTAAGCCTCAATCCCCCCCCCCCTAAGGTCTTCTTCTTCCATGAGCACAAAATGTATTTTTGTTCCTTCTCAAGAGTGGACAAGGCAAATGGGCACATGGATTGGTAATGAAATCCATGGGAGATTTCATTACCACTCCATGTGGATGCCTTGGCGAAAACAGCAATGAATCCGACCAGTTCGAACGTTCAAAAGATTGTGAAGGGTAAATGAAGAAGGGCCTACTAGGAATCAGTATAAGGTTGCTAAGGAAGTGGATTAGTTAAGAGAAGGCTTCTTACCGTATAGCTAGGGGGACGATACACATACAATTACATATTAGGCATAAGACCAAAGTTGACAATTCGTTCTGCCCCTGTTAAACTCCAGAGGTTCTGACTTATAGGTGTGAACCCCCAACACCAACTGGCAATCCAGCTCCAGCCTGGCCCTTTCATACTCGCTGGAGGAGGAATTTCCGCCAAGGACTTACGTCACATGACTGACTGACTGGTGAGATCCAGTTCCAACTGGTCAAGCAGTTGGTCTCGTTCGCTACCCGTGTGTTGGTGCTCGTTAGGCGGTAATTGGAAGGGGCCGCAGCAGCCATGTGACACCACGGAGTGTTGGCTTCGTGCATTGCGTATTGCTGTACATGTAAGCGGTTACATCTCCCCTCCCCTAAGATTTTGCTTAGGCAAAGGAGACCTGCCTTATGTAACGCCACGAGTCTCCTAGCCTGCAATAAGGTTAGTTTAAGTTACTTACATGTTGAGCAATTTCATTCAAGACACTTAAAATCTATCCAGAGTTTCACGACAGGAATGTAAGACCTGCAACCGTATCCTTACTGTCATACCAAACTAGAATCTAAATGCAAAATTATCTTAGTTACGAAGCACAAATTACAATATCCACTGTACAGTTCACGAACTTTGCATTTATACTGTTTTTCCTCTGTAAGAGTTGTGTGTATGTGTGAGGTATGTAATTGTCTGAATTTTTGCAACTCGCTTAACATTCTCCTACGTCATATATTTTCACACTTAAATGGTTTCTCTCCAAGCCCGAAGGGAAAAAGAAACTGCACAGTTTCACACATATAGTGCTTTTATACCACAGAGTTCTGAATTTTTGCTTTCTACATAAATTCTGCTTGGTTTCAGACACTTCTTTGTAACTTTATATAATATTTTTTTTATGCTTTTGTTTTTCTTTCTGGGGGAAGGAAACAACAATTTGTGCCCTAAGAAATTTTTACGTATTTTTTTTCGTTTTTTGTTTGCTTGAATCATGCATACTCTTTATTTTATTTCAATCGCATAGAAATTAATGTTATTCTATTGATTTCTCGGTGCCGTCACTCTCGCCGAAAATGTCCATGTCTAACATGTTGTCGCGGCACAGTGTATATTTGTCATCCTGCTCCTGGGATGCCTTAGAAGTTTCTGTCAATGGTGTATCCTTCTTTGTGATTGTTACTACATTCGTAGGGGCCGAAATTTTGGTGACATCATCGGTGGGCAAATCAGCAGAGTGGAAGGTACCCCATAGATTGAACATTTGCTGGGAAAGTCGTTGACATAATGGAGTCTGACTTTTTCTTCTATAGAATTCTTAAGTTCGTATTCATCTAACTCTAGTTTCCAATACTCTCTTGATATGGTTGGTGAAGCCTTTACGTAGAAACATTTTCTGCCCATGTTGCCTGTCAACATCTGTGTAGCTTAGTGCTGCTGTCTCGGTGCTACGGATTGCATGCTTTTTTTTCTGCCGTCTGAACTTTAAGATGGTTTTGGGTTGCAGCCTAATTGCCTCTTGTCCCTTGAGTTGCGTTCTCCTATGACGCTGAACAACTTGCTGTCCACACTTAGGGCGATATCCTTGGGGCGCCCGAAGCATTGGGTGCTCGGTTATGCACCTCTTTGGCTGCAGACTTCGGATTCGCTTTTCCTTCCTTCTTTTGTGCATAATCTCGCTTCTTTTTCCCATAACCAGTTTAATGCTCTTTCTTTCCTTTCTTCCCCTTGTCGTTTTCTTCACCCAACTTAAGTTTGCAGTTGTCTTTTTTTTCCCTTTGAAGTCCATCTTCCCCGTTGGCGGCCATTGCCGTTTGTTATTTTCAGTCCGGCTTTCATATGTTTTATATTCATCTTGTATGACACATATTTCACCATTCTGCGCATCACTTTGTTTAAGCAAAACATGCAAATTCCCAATACTCAGAAGTTCACGCATTTCTGCTTAATATCACCAGTTTGTGTTTCTGCTCCCAACCATGCGGTTAACTGGTTAACAACATTGTTTTTAACGCCCAGGAACTGAGACCAGGTAAGTATTTAAGCCTTCATTACTGTTAGAGACATGATACTGTTGGAATTGCGTAAAAAAAGATTTTAGTGGGTGTAAGGAAGAGATAGAGCTTCATCACTCCCCCCCCCCCCCCCCTTTTTTTTTTTTTTTTTTTTTACATGGGAGTGGGAGAATTAGGCTTACTCCCATTGCCCCCTTCCCGCTCCCCCAAACTCCTATCGTTCAAGTAAGGAAAGGGTTGCCCTCCTACCCTGTCCTGGCTCCTCTAGATAAATTTGGGTGGTACAAAATATATTTCCGAACCGAGTCCGAAAGCGTCGCTTGCCTCACGACTCCTCCATTTTCGTTCCCATCTTTTTCCATGTTGCGTCCATTCTGCACCATTACACGTATGCCAATAACTTGCAACTAAAAAAGTAAAGCACGACATTTCTTGGATTAGGGGCTGAAACCGACCTAGGTGTAGGTACACATGAAAAATGTTAACCTGCATTAATGTTTGCCGCCGATTTGGTTTCAGAAGCAACAACTCCTGTCAAAAGGTTTCCTCTCCTTTTTAGGTTGTGGCTCACTTTCTTTAGTAACACTTAGCTTTTTGTACATTAGCCGCTTTCGGTGCAGCCTTTACACTACTACTGGTACAGTGTCTGGTACTTGCCGGCTCGGTACCCTCGTGGGTCGATTGCCGCCATACACACAGGTTTCTATTGCATAGTATGAAAAAATAACTACCTGTAAATTCTTGTATTCAGTTCCTGCAATGCCGTCTTTCTCGTGTGGTTTTTTCTCGTTCTTGATACACCCAACTGCGTAACCCATCAAGGTATCATCAAACGTTTTTATAGGCCCTCCAAAGAAAGCGTTTGGACGAGACGGTCCGCCATCTTTTTTCCTCTTGATATGTCATGGAGGTAACTCAAGAGGGGTGGTGGAAGGGTGGGTACAGGTAGTATATTTCTTCGTACTAGGCATTAGAAACCAATTTTGACCCCCCCCCCCTGAAAAATTGGGCCTTCTGTATGCCGTTTCGTAAAAATCCATTACCTGGAAATTTTTGCATTTACAGGAGACCAAGTCTTATGGTGGTGAACACCATGCCCCGGGTTACGAGCTGGTACCCACAAAAAGTTTACAAAACTTCGCACTTTATTTTTATTGAAAATAAAACAAACAGTAATTCAGTTCTCTTTCATAGGATGTGGTGGCCCTAAAATGGGAATTGGGTGTGGAAAAGAGTTCTGCTTGTGTTCTGGAGGTCTTCGTTTCTGTTGTTGAGTGCTTAAAGGGGTTGGACGACACATCTGTACGCTGTAGTGCATTTTCTTGTCTTAACATATCTCTAAAGTAGTGGCTTGAGAAGACGGTTTGGCTTCTCCTGATGTGGCTTGGAGGATTTCGGGGATGGGGATTAGACTGTGAAAGGCCCATGACGTGGAGAGTGCCCTGGTTCATGTTCTGAGACCTTGATGTTGTTGTCCGCACAGTTGAGATTCAGTTCCTCGTAGGCCTTGTTGGTGACGGTTTTGATCCAATTTGCCATCATTGCTGTCGACGTTACATTGACTCCTTTCTTGAAGGGAAGGAAGAGTTGGATGTGGCCTCTTCTGCAATCGTTGTCTGCAGTACTTTTGATGTAAGAGCGTAGAGTTCTTTCGGAGATGAACTGGACATAGAGTTTTTTCGGGTTCATCGCCGATGGTGTTTGCGAGCGCTAGAATGATGATCGGCTTTGAGGGTTCCGAGGGTCGTTGGGTCCTTCCGAAAGTCAGGACGAGGCCTCAGATGGATGAACATGCAGTTGTCAAAGAAGAAGCAGTAAGTGGGGTCGCTTGAGAGTGCTTTCATCTCGCTCCATCGAAGACTAGTTGCCATGGAAGTAAGGAAAACAGACTTCCGTGTTAATGATGGATACCACATGTTTGGATTGGCTCATAGTCATAAGGTTCTTTCATGAGGGCTTTCAGTGCAATGGACAAGTCCCAGTCTGAGAAAATGCGATGGATTGAGGGACGTTCAATTTCGAAGGACTTTAGAAGGTTGGAAATCTGGAAATCGTCGAATAGGTCTTGTCAGCATCTTTGAAGACGGAGATTAAGGCAGATCGGTAGACGAGGATGGTTGAGCCTTTTAGTCCATCTTTGAAGAGGTGGTTGAAGAAGACTAGTAATTAGGCCGGGGGGGGGGGGGGGGGAAGGGGGGGGGGAGAGCGAGGTGAGTGTGTGCGTGCGCATGCGTGTGGATTAAATTGACTTTCCTCCTGTTGCACCAATGAAACCATCGCTTCCAATGACTGTCATAGATTTTGTTAGTGGATCTGCAAATGGCTTTGCTTGCGATTCTGGTGGCCTGTTCACAAGAATCCCTGCGTCTTTGATGAGTCTAATGATAGTCGTCACCCGTGTAAGTGTAAGAAAGACATTGGGGTTAGGTTCCTTTTGTTGAGTTAGGAGGTCTGGAATTTTCGGAAGGCTTCTTGGTTGATCTATGAGAAGGTTTAGAAGAAGGGGGAACCAAGGGGCTGCCGCCCAATTTGGTGCGATTAGTAGGAAGAGGCCCTGGGTTTGTTCAATCTTCTGTAGGATTGTTGGGAGAAGTTTCAACAGAGGGAAAAGGTAGGCATAGAGGTTCTTCCGTGGGAAATTTGAGAGCGACCACAGCCCAAGCTCGTTAGTCTGGAATTGGGCTGATGAAGTGGGGCAGTCTGACATTGTGCCTCGTGGCGAACAGGTCGATCACTGGCATTCCCCACGTAATGAAGAGAAATTAGCAGATTGATTTCTTTAGGATCCATTTCCCTGATGGAGGTTTGTTGCGAGAAAGGGTGTCCGCAATGACATTCCTGTTCCCTGGTATGTGGAGTGGAAGGAGGGGTTCTGTCAAGTGACTGACAAAGAACAAGGATTCCTGACGTGATGTGATATAGTCGTTATGAGAAGGTTCCGCCTTCTTTCCGAATGTAGGCCAAAGCAGTGGTAATGTCTGCTTGAATTTGGACTGTTTTGCCTGCTACAAGGTGCTGAAAATGAGGGAGGCCGATGTAGATTGCTCGCAACTCTAAAAAGGAGATGTGGTCTGATGTTTGTGGAGGCCAGGTTCCAGATATCTCGTCGTTGCCTATGTGGGCTCCCCATCCTTGTAGGGATGCATCTGTTAGGGAGTGAAGATCTGGAGGAGGTTCGTGAAGTGGAACGGTCTTTGAAAGGTTGTGAGGATTTGACCACCATTGAAAGCTTTCACAGGGAAAGAGATTGTTGGTTGGTTTAGTAGCTTTGGTGCTTGGATGAAGGGAGTCCCAAATGTCTATCCGGAAATGGTGAAACGGACAGGTTCTCCATCTGCCGAAGGAGACAAGATTTGCCATAGAGTCCATTTTCCCAATGAGGGAGTTGAGGCACGGTAAGGAATGGCTTCAGCTTTTGGCGAAGTTGGTGGAATATTCTGGTAGATCTGCGATCCTTTCTGTTGAGCGCCTTAAGGTTGCAGATTCGAGGTTGAATTGAACGCTTAGGAAGGTGAAGTTCTAGTTTGGGGCGAGTCGTAACTTCTTCCAATTGATGCCAAAACTGAGTTTGCGAAGAGAGTTGTTGTGAGGTCTCTGTTTTGCGTGAGTTGAAGCTTGTTCTCGTGGTTTAGAAGCCATTCGTCCAGATAAGTGCTTGCTGCAACTTGGTTTTGATGGAGGTGGCCAAAATGGGCTTGAGGATGAGGGTGAAAGTTCTAGGGGCGGCATTTAGTCCTAATAGGAGATAATGAAATTAGCAGACTTTGTTGTTGTACGTGAAGCGAAAGAAGTGAAGGACGGATAGATGTAGTGGAACGTGAAGATGGGCTTTCTCGAGGTCGATGGAAACTATCCATTCGTTTGGCTTGAGAAAGAGGCGGATGGATTCGAGTGTTTCCATCTTGAATTGTACGTTTTCCGTGAAGCGGTTGAGAGGCTTGAGGTTGAAGATGAGTCTTTGGCCTCTAGATTTCTTTGGTCTGAGGAATATCGAGCTGTAAAAGCCTGGCTTGGAGGGGTTTGGACATGGGCGTATGTAGTGCAGTGTTGGTAACCGAAACCGAACCGGATGTTTTCTTAAACCGGTTTGTTTAGTTTTTTTTCTTTTAAGCAGATGTGAAGAAGCTAAAAGACCACTTTGAGAAAATATGTGGAAGTCTTTGCAGGGATGTTTAACTATAAAGTGATTGTTGTCTATGATAAATAAAATAA
Source organism: Lithobius niger (assembly GCA_023313725.1). NCBI lineage: Eukaryota > Metazoa > Arthropoda > Chilopoda > Lithobiomorpha > Lithobiidae > Lithobius > Lithobius niger. Next base: position 59,425 of record JAHWFP010047528.1, on the reverse strand, counting down.
TATCGTAAACAAACTAATCGACGTCTCTGTCCGAAATGGCGGTAGCAGACACGTGGTAACAGCCACAACGATGGGCGGGAAGAATTTCGTTTCGTTCGTTATTACTCAGTTGAACAACACTGTGCCAACGTTTATAATAATATAGGTTTGTTGCAAACGCAACCGGAGTGGCAAGACCTGGTGGCCACTGACTGCCATCCAATGTTAAAACTAAAATATATATATTTATAAATTACAAAAGTAAAACAGTTTAAAAGTTTAAAACGAAGATGACTGCCCGGCTGTCAAGGAAGGGTTGATGGTATAGGGTTGGGGCCACGAATGCCTTACCACCAAGGTTAGACCTACCAGGGACACAATGGTCCCCGATGGCATCGCCAAACGTGAAGGATAAGAGAGGGGAAAAGCCGTGTTTATCATTGTCAATGTTTCTTTTAAAAATAAAATAAAGCATCGTAGTTAAAAGCTTGGAAAAAATCAATTGTCAATGTAAATAAATATAAAATAATAATAAAATTTATAATAATAATAATAATAATAATAATAAATTTAACCACAGGAGTGGTTGGAAGCTAAACCATGCGCTATGGCTGTTTGACGTGACGTCACCATGAGTTAGCCAATGACGAACGAGAACAACGGCTGTTTGGCCGTCTGATTGGACCAGTACAGTCACGTGATGTGCACGTCACAGCAAACAGCCATGGCGCGTGGTATAGCAGGGTTTAGAAGCCACTTCACTTAAACTCGTCCCAATAACTCGTGTAAGGATTGTAAAATTTAAAACGTAAATCATGGTTTGAAAACAAAATTAGACCTCTTCAGAAATTTTCGGAGACAAGTCCCACCCAATAAAAATTTAAAACGGTCGACTGAGCGCGCCTGTACAGCCTCCTCTGGGAGGGTATTCCAACCTCGGATTACCTTTACACTAAAAAAGCCCTTCCGGCAATCAATTTATGTGAATGGCCTCTAGTGGCCGAATAGGGGCATGGGTCGAAAAATGGAAGATCAATTGATGTAAAGCCACGAACAATTTTGATGGTCAGAATGAGATCAGCACGTAACCTGCGTAATTCAAGAGACTTAAGTCCAACACAGGACAACCTGGTGTCATAAGAAAGCGTTCGCATTCCAGGTAATTTTTTTTAGTAAATTTGCGCTGGACAGATTCCAACTTGTCAATGTCACCTAGCAGTGATGGTGACCACACCGGGCAGGCATACTCGAGGATTGGTCTCCCAAACACTTTAAAGGCCCAAACTTTGATTTTCACGTTTCCAGAAGTAAAGAAACGGTTGACAATAGTGAGTCTCCGAAACGCTTTGGCCATAATTTGGGTACAGTGTAAGAAACGTTTTAAGTAAGAGGTCATGCAGACCCCCAGGTCGTTAACTTCAACAACGGATGGAAGTGGTTGATCGTTAAGTGGTAATCGTTTGTATTGTTAAACACCAAATAAAATCGCTAAAGGTATTTATGGTAAGTGGGTTTGTAAAATTTTTCCCGAAACGTAGCAAGTGTTTTGGTCAGCGGACTACAGTTGACGATCCTAGCGAATCATTCACCAAGAGTAGTGCATCGATTACTACGTTGAAGTTCTGTTTTCACTAGACAAATACCAAATAAAAATTGTAAGTAAATTTATCCCATTTAGTTAAGAAATAAAAAAAAATTAAAAGTATTTTCAAAAACAGCAACTCCAACATTTTATGCAAGCGTAATCCCGCTCGTCTTCGAAGTAAGCTTTCCTGGATAAAACAATTGATCAAAACTGACGTACATGCGAAAACGTCAGTTATTCAACACATTAGGTCTAGGTTTATTCAACACATTAGGTTTAGGTTTATTCAACACATTTATCACTTGAACAACAATGGATTCTTCAACAATAGTCCAATTTCTGAACGTTTCCAGAAAACTTGCTGTGCTGCACCACAACTTGAAAATTAAGTAATGCGTTGTTGTGCTGTGCATAGTAACTTTTGATATGGCACAGTTAGCCACTCTTTCTCTTTTGTTATAGCTAATACAAGAAATAAAAAATTTAATGAATAAGCAACACTAAGAACTGTTGTTTCCCCCTTTTTTCAAATGTTTTCGCAGCAGCAGTCACGTAACTTATTCCCCCACATACAATAAAATAATAATAATTAGAAAATAAAAACGAGCTCGTTTGATGTTTAAGGTAAGGTTTAACTGATCCGAAGTCAAAACAGCAAAGTAATACAAATAAACTTTCCTGTAAGGTTTCGCATACCACAGTGTTCCTGTACTATTTAGTCCACGTGAAACCTTACTGCTGTATTCACATGTTTTTACAGTTTTTACTTTAGAACATATGTCCGATTGGTTCATTCTATTTGGCTGAAGGATCTCTCAGAAAAATCGTAAAAACCATACTTTTAGTGTGCTTAGTACAGACCTACAGATTAATTAATTCAGGGTTCGTGCGACTCCTTGAAATCCTGGAAATATCGTTGAAAATAAAAATGAAATACCAGTACTGAAGTCTTGAATATGAATTCTTAAAAACTGGTGTATGTAACAATGGGATGAACGGAAAGGACACGACCGACTAGAATAATGATGAAAAATTTAGCCCCGGAAGTAGGAGAGTGTGTAGCCTATATTATACATTATATTATTCACACAACAATTTTGAAAGTTGGAATATGGTTTTGATTTTTATTACGTGTCTAATGGTTGAACACAACAGTAAGGTTTCACGTGGACTAAACAGTACAGGAACACTGCGGTATGTGAAACCTTACAGGAAAGTTGATTTGTTACTTTGCTGTTTTGACTTCGGATCAGTTAAACCTTACCTTAAACATCAAACGAGCTCATTTTTGTTTTCTAATTCGTGATACTTTGACATACCAAGCTGGTTGTCTGTACTCGTTGCAAATGCACTGAATTTCGCTCGTTTCGCTCGCTCATTCAGAGCAAATCTTTCGTTTCGAAGTTGGTTTGTCCGCAGCTATCTATCATTGGCTTTGTGCGTATTTGCAATATAAGAGGGCAAGACAAACGGGCAACGGACACTTTAGCTTTAACACAGGAGAAGACATGAATTCAGGATAATGCTTCCTCTTCACTTGTATAAATTGTTGGCTCACCAGCAACGTTTTCCGTCTGGCATTTGCTGATTGGCATTGTTGCCATAAAAACAATGTTTAAAACAATGTGTAACAATGAAACGGATCGTTCAGGACCCAGTAACTTCGGAAGGGGATGAGCAATCGAAATTTCTATTTCTATAAAGGGTACATCTCCGGAAGTAGATCTTTCAAGAACCAAGCTAAGAACCAGCTTTCTACGACAAATGGTTTAGTCTGTAGAGACCATTGTATAAACGTGTCCAAAGTTCCCCATCCCCACCGTATAAAACAAAAATGAAACTCACACGATTCCAGCTTACGTTCAGATCTCCAATGTGACAAATCGGAAATTAATAAAAGTTGTTACACGTGTTGACCAACTCACACAAAGCTCACATACCAAATTTCAGTGGAAAATGTTGAAAGACGGCGGAGAAATTAAGCATCCAAATTTCAGCTTTAACATGGGAGACTGAGGTCAAACCTTACAGTAAAGGCTACCTACCGCCTTTACTAATTTTTCCGAAGAGAACAATTGTGGCAATACTGTTGTAGCTAAACTTTCAGATGTAAAAAAATTAAGGTGGAGAAAAACCGAAACCGATACCGAGGCTTCTTTCGTAAAAAAAAAACCGAAACCGAACCAATTCGTAAAAAATGAAACCGAAACAGCACTAGGCGTATGACTTCCTTGGTGAGGAGCTCATCGACTTCGTGGGGTATTTCTTCAGGAGGAGAGGAGTAAAGAGCGGGTTTTGGAGGAAAGTAGGTTGAAAGCCTTGCGTTACTATGGAGATATTTATTGAGCCGGAGGTTAATCTCTTCCAGGCTGGGATGAAATGACGAAGACGGTCGTCGACTAGTAGAGTGGGAATGGCATCATTGATTTTTGTGTGATCGGATTCTGTTGCTAGGAGAAGAGTATCTCCTGCGGCGGTCGGGGGGGGGGGGGGGGGGGTTTGAACTAAACTTATTGTTTCCCTTCCTGTTGAAGGGTGGATTGCCACGAAAGGGCCGATTGTCGCTTTGAGATCGACTTGGACTGGAACTGTAGGTAGAGCTGGAATAATTGTTGGTGGGGTTGGTGTTTTGATTATCCTTCTGGCCTTGAGGGGCTTTGAGAATCGAAGGTTTGGTTGAGGTTTGTACGGCCGGTGGTCTTGGGACTGATGCTCTGGGCTTCCAGGAGATGTTCAGATGCAGGGCCAAAGACAGAATTAATCCATGGAAGAGTGTGTCCGACTCGTGGAGGGGTTGGTTCCCGAGAATGTGTTTTGTTGAATAATTCAGGTTTGGAGCGGTGGCAAGAGCAATGTCACGAAGGAGAAGACTGGAGTTGAACAGAGCCTTGGTGAACCAGTTGCAGGAATGGAAAGTGGCGAAAGATGCTTTTCTGAAGAGCTTGGAGATGAGGAAGTGATCATGTTTTGCCTCAGTCTGGTTGGATTCGGTAAAGAGCCGTTCGCAGAGGGAGTTGATGGCCGTGCTTAGAACATCAGCTTGGGATGCGGCATGAAGGCCCAGGCGAAGGATCTTGTCGTTTTCTCTTAGAATGGCTTAAGGAACCTCAGCTTTCTTAGGGATGTGCAAAGCTGTGCGGAAGTCCGTTTCACTTCAGGAGTGAGTAACACAGATTGATGATAAGTGTCGAAGTGAAGGGGGTTTGCTGCTCCATCCCCATAGGAGCGAAAGAACCAATTCTCACGGCTAGGTGAGTCGGGGGAGGGGATTTGTCGAGTTCAAGGGGTTCGCCTTTATTTCTCAGAAGCCAAAGCTGAAGCAGGTGGTGAGCCCTATGTTCTTCATGTGTTCAGCTCCACATGAGGCCGGCTTGTAGAGGAAACAATCAGGTATGATGTTTTCGACGGTTTCAGTAGATCATAGAGGGGCATGGCTGTTGGATCATTATCGGATTGGAAGGAGTCATTGAATTGGTCCTGTGGTTGTATTTTGAGAATCAGAATCGTCATCAGGTTGACGAGAATTTTCAAGTGTCAATGCTAAGTCAAGATTGTTATCTTCAGGCGGAGGAGTTCGGCACCTCAGTCAAGAGGGTGGAATGGTGGGTCAGCGAAAGCAAGCGTCAGTGGTCGGAAGGAGGCCCTGTGTCCGGCGTTTCTTGTAGGAGGTCGTCGGGGTGGCATGTTTCCTTTTCTGCCTGGAATCGTTGTCAGAAGATAAAACCTAGTCGTGAGTGTAAGACTGAAGGATGATGGGGGAGCCGGCAGTAAAGGCCTGGTCTTGTAGTCGAAGTCCCTGATGGCACGATCCATTAAAGACTGAAGTCCTTTCGTCGAAAGCTGATGCTTCGAGTGAGGCGAAAGATGTGTCGAATGCAGAGAAGAGTGTGAGGAGAGGTCCAATGGTTCATCAACTGTGGTTTCTCGGATGCGAGAAGACTTCATTGTGTGCTTGTGCTTTCGGGGCGAAGGAGAAGGAAGTGGTTGACTGCATGGGATTGGAGATGCTGATGTTCAAAGTGATGTGGACGGCAGCAGTGAGGAAGAAGGAAGTCGTGGAGGAGATGGCAAAGGGCAGACGATCACGTCGGGGTCAACGGGTGGAAGGCTAGCCGGAGGCGACGAGGTCTTGGAGGAGTTCGACGAACCTTTGGGACGATCCATGACGCCTTACTTCGGTTTTACGGGTTTTCGCTGTCACAAATTGTGTCTTTCGAACTTTCGGGCATGGTCAGGGGATCCATGAAGGACTTGAACCTTGAGGTCTTGAGGGCCTTCGGATCTTTCGGTGGAGAGAGACCATCAACTCAGATGGAGACTGGAGGAAAAGAGATGGCGGACTGTTTCGTCCATACGCTTTTATAGGACACATGCGCAGTGGGGTTACTCAGCTGGGTATATCGAGACTGAGAAAAAACCTCAAGACAGCATTGCAGGAACTGAATGCAAGATTTTACAGCTAGTAGATTTTGTTCGAAACGGCATATAGAAACGGTGATTTTACTTTTGCTGGTTTTTAGGCCTAAACGAAGCAAAATACAGCTCTTGGCAAATTCCCAACACGCAGGCACTGGAAGGGTTCACCATTAGCCACCGAGTTTAACATTATTTTCTTGCGAAAAGAACAGGGTTTTTCCCTTCAATCCACCTTGCATTGAAAATTAGAAAGGAAATGGTTTCCAGGGGTTGTCCAACTACGCAGGCAAAAGCTGGATTCTCGGTCACCCTTAATGTCGTAATTTTTCTAGTGACGAGCGTTTTGGGCACTCGCTCACTGCTACTCCAACTACAACTGTTTTACTTTTTTCCCAAAACAGAAAAGAAAGAGGGTATTTTTATTTTGATTATGATATATCAAAATAAAAATGTGGCTCTCTGTGGTTTAGCCAATATCGCGGGCACTGGCTGGACTCCACAAATTGCTCCCATATTTGGTTCATTTACCTATAGGAATAATTACAGAATCGGAAACATTAAAAAAAAAATGTCCCCAAAATATGTAAGGTTGCTAAGGAAGTAGATGATTAGTTTCGAGAAGGCTCAATCCTAATTCACTTCTTACTGTATGGCTAGGGGACTATAAACATAGCATTGCCATAAATCGTGGATTAAACGCCCATGGGCTTATGCAGTTAATTTGGCAAAAAAAAGGGAGAATGAGCATTATCAATTTTTTTAAACCTTCTGAACATCTATCACAGAACGACCAATTTGTACATCCTTTGATCGCTGTGAAGAAAGGAAGAAGCTATAGGGGAGAGATGCCAATCCTTTCTGCAGGAGCTAGGAGCAAAAGGAAGACTCCACTATTACCACAGGGAGGGGGAAGGGGGCCAGTAATCATAGTAAGCAGTACTATCTTTATTCACATCGTATAGCTTTTAGGTAATTTTGCAGTAAAAAACGACAATTTAAGGGGTGGACGTTAAAGCCTCTATTTCACGATTTTGACCTTAAAACATTTTTTTTTGGGGGGGGGGGGCATTTAATACACAATGTTCGATACATATTAGGCGTAAGACCAAAGTTGACAATACATTCTGACCCTGTTAAGCTCCAGAAGTTCTAACTTGTGGGTCTGAACCCCCAACACCAACTGGCGATCTGGAACCAGCCTGGACCTTTTATTCCCTCTGAAGGAGGGATTTCTACCCAAGGACTTACATTACACGACTGGCTGACTCGTGCGATCCGGTTCCAAGTGGTTGTGCAGCTGGACTTGTTCACTATCCGGCTGTTGGTGCTCGGCCAATTTTCGTCTTAGGCGATAACTGTAAGGGTGTGCAGCAGCTATGTTAACGGCAAGGTACACCATAGAGTTGTGTACCTTGCCATTCAAGTAAGCCATTACATCGGTAAAAACGCTACACGGTGCATTGCCGTCCATGTACGCCATTACATCGGCCACACTGTGGGGAGCCAATGAACGTTCTGAAGCAAAGATCTTATTATTTGGGATAAAGGGAATATTCAGAATTTGCAATGTATTAAGAATTGTTTGGCATTTATTTAAGCGTAGTCTCAGGATTCACCATCGCTGCTGCTTTGATGAGTTCAAGGCAGATGTCGAAAGGAAGTGCAGCTTCAATTACGGCCTGCTCACTAACATAGAGCAAAGGCAGATCAAATAAAGGTTTCCATTGAGAAGAACAAAATTTAACCGAGGATACTGAATCAACAAGCATATGCTTGAACTTACAAAAATAATTGTATCAAAAGTTACGAGGAAAGGATAATGCAGGATGAAATTATGTTTGAAAGGTTTTCTAGCACCACTTAGACTTGATGCTATCCAACCTAAGCCCATTCCCAAAGCGCTCCTAAAAAGTACAATTTGCCGGCCCCCAGCCATGCCGGCTAAAAATTGTTTCTTTTTTGCCTAAAACATACTTAACCTGATAATTTTGCATTACATTGTCCTCAATTATGTCCCAATGATGCTGCTTGCTGCTTGAGACTTGATTAGCTGCGTCAGTTACTCTACCGCGCATGTGCGGTCCTCCCTATAAAGGATGCGTGCTTGGGAAGCTCGTCATCTCTTTGTCTCTCAATTGTGTCAAAAGGCGACTCGAGAGGGGAGGCAGGGTGGGCCTAAGGTAATGCACTTTTACAGCAAAAGAAACAATTTTTAGCCGGCCTGGCTGGGGGCCGGTAAAATGTTCTTTCTTTGTGCTGTGAAAAGTGCAGTACCTGTCAGTTTATTGCATTGACAGGCCACCTCGTCAAATTAGGCGGCGGTTTGGCCGAGTCCCTGGGGTTCTGAGGCTGCTGTAACCCGGGTTGATTTTCCCAACGATCGTCCTACATCATTTTTCTATTATGAGTCAATTGATGACAAGGTATGGTTAAAAAAATCACAATGTTGTGTTTACCTTGGTAGGACATCATCCGGACTTGTAGGTGAAGGTTGTGCTCGAGCAGGAGAGGACACAGGTAGAATCTTCCTTGGTGAATCTTGGTGATGGCTGGGTAATTTTAGACACGGGTGCGTAAGAGAGTTCAGGGGTGAAATTGTGGCCGAAAACAGGATTCGAAGGTGACAGGGAGGGGGGGGGGGTCCCTGGGCCGGGCAAACTGATTCAAAGAAGGTTGGAAAATAAGGATTAGCTGTAATAATACAAGGGATTTTTTTTTAAATTTTAAACTGGTTGTGAGGAATTGGCTTAATGTGAGGAGGGATTGCGGAGGCCAAAATAGAATCCCTTTGCTTTCAAACGACATGGGGAACATGGGATTTCGAGAGTGGGGGTTGAGGAGAGTGGTGAGAGGTCAGGGTGCAGTGGGGTAAACGTGGTGTCGTTGTCATACTGCCATAGGGAGAATCATTTGAGGTTGTGGTCGCGGGCTGCAGATGCGATGCTCTTCCATGCCCCGGAGATTTCGTTGTCTTGGTTGATTTGGGATGGGGTTGAAGGGGTTGTTAAAGAAGATTCGTCTTTCAGTGAGGGTTCCACCCGTGTAAGGGGCCTGGAAGGAAGAGCAGGGGGGTTGATACAGGGGTCGGATGGTTGTGCAAGTTCAGGATGACGGAAGGGTCCGGGGGGCTTGTAGGCCGGCTTCCAAGATTTGTCGGATGAAAGTCGTGATAAAATCCAGGGCGAAAAAGCTTGTGGGTCAGAAAGGCCTTGATGTGGTGGGGGAGGAGAGGGTGCTCTCTTCTTTTTTGTAGCGTGTTGAAGGGTTAGTGATGTTAAGTTCAAAAGTTGTTCGTTGTTAATGGCACGAAGTCTGTCAATTTCCATTTTTACGTCAGTGATCTGTTTTTGCTGTGAAGAGATCCTCTTCTGCCAAGAGCGGAGGATAGGTTTAGCCCGAAGGCAGTTGATGTCTAGCTGGATTTTTGTTGATTGCTTGAGCTTGAGTTTATGTTTGATAACTTTAAAGATTTCCTTCTGGTTGATTTTACAGGGTTCGTCGGATTCGGATGAGAAGACGGGAAAGTCCGGGGCCAGAGATTGTGGCGGGTCCGGGGGGGGGGGCACGGGGTGTAGTCTTCGGAAGCAGATGAGGACTGGGAAGAACGAGGAGAGTGAAGAGTAGGAGAAGGCACAATGGGTTCATCCCTGTTAGGTGAACGTGGAGTAGCAGGAATGACAATTGTGGCTTGTTCAGAGGAAAATGGCACAACGACTTGTTGCGGAGAGGAAGGGTTGTCGGAGAAGTGAGATGGAAGTGGGTCTTCGTGATCTTCCGTGGTCACTGTGGGGAGATTTCCCCGGAGATCCTGGAGGGATGGTGAGTCCATTGAAATAGGGGATGTAACCCATGACTGTTGCGACATTGGTGTTGCTGACGCAGTGGAAGGTGAGTAAGTTGGTGTGACAGGTTGATTGGTGGTGGTAGATGAAGGTCTAGACTTCTTGGGGCAGGGGGACTTGAAAGGAGATTTGGAAAGTCCTCGTTGATTTCTTTGCTTCTTTCGTAAGGAGGAAAGGTGATTTAGCGCCGAGATTATTTTCCAGTCTGTATAGGGAATTGAAATGCAGATCGGACACGGATTGTCAAAATAATTGCAAAGCCTATGTGAAAGACAGACTGAAGTGTGGGGGTCCTTCCTATTGGGGTTTCTTAGGCCTGGACAGCTACAGGATCCTGGATCTTGAATTAGTGGCAGTCTGCCGGCGTAAGGGTCCTTTAGGGTTGGGTGAACCGGTTTCAGCACTTTCACCATGTTGGAAGAAATAAAATTGAAGAAAACTTGAGATCCCGGGGCGCTAAACAGCGACTGGAAGCAACACGGAGAGACGCGGGAAACGGGAACCGGAAGGAGCCTCGTTTAGGAATCGGGGCGGTGTGACGTTACGAGGGAGTGAAGGTGTGCGACACTCGCAGGTTCAGCGGCAACGGACAAGAGAGGTGTCAGTATGGTGGTCTCAAGGTGGATGGCGTGAGGGCGCGGGTGGCTGAATTGTGTCGCATCGTGCGACAGTGGGCGGCAGAAGAGATGTAAGGTGCGAGTGGTTCGCTGGTTGCGTTGCCCGAGCAGAAATGCTAACTGGCCGGGGGAGGCATCAGACGGAGGAGAGAAACAGGAGAGTGCGTGAGCAGGTTGAGTTTGGGAGATCGGCGTCGTGCGACGTACGACAATAGCCGTCATGGCATGTGGTGGAAGTGGTCCCTTCTTTATGTAGGTTATTATAGGTGAGAAATGCGGAAGGTGTCGCATCTTGTAAGAAAGATGATGGCGGTCGTGAGGAGAAGAAGCACCCGTAGCTTGGCGATGTGTTCATTCGGGCAGCCCCGGCCTTGTAGCAGTCGTCACCGACGTGGGCTTCTGCTTGGTGTGTCCGACGTCTTCTATGAGGTCCGAAGGACGGGAGGCGGCGTGGTGTGTTGGCCGACATGCGGTGGAGAGACGTCGGCGATGATGACCACGTGGACGTCCCATACAGAGCCGGGGGCACAGTGATCGTTGCGGCGGGGGTTTTCTGCTTGGTAACATCAGCGGATTTGGGATGCATACAGCAGGAATAGTCCGGCACACCCTATGTTGTCGTTCGGTAGTGAAAATGCCTCATGGCAGTGGAGGCTTTTTTTTTTTCATGGATGTCATGACACAGCAGTAGGATCAGCTGACCCTGACGGGGGCTTCTGCTTCGTAGCCGGCAAGACGGAGTTGTTCCTAGTGGAGGCGGCCCGGTTTTAATGTGAATCTGCCGTACCGATGAGGTGTGCGACGGGGGAGACATCGGTGTCTTGTTGGCGAGGTGGCGGGGCTCCGAGCGTGGTTGCCGGTCGGCCCGAACGGCCTGCTTCTTCCCCGGAGGGGGTGTCGTATCGTGTCGCATCGTGGTTTCCTGGTAGGAGGGCGGCCGTGTGGCGTCGGTACGATTTCGATGATCGGAAGGCCAGCTTGTCTCATGTAGATGGTATGCGTTGTCCGTCTTGCAGCGGGGAGACGGCGTCGTCGTCCTTGCCGACATGTACGTCCCGACATGGGTGGAAGAGACGGCCGGGGGGGGGGGGGGGGGG